>JAAMPD010002754.1:0-13164 GCA_025266255.1 Trissolcus basalis
AATAAGTACTTCGCCAGAGTACATTGGCGTTTCATGCCAATGGTCGACCAAGCTTGGCAGACAACGGTCGACCAAGCGTCGACAGTACTAAGCCAGTACTCAGCCAATTGTAAATTTCTACATGGGTGGTTTTTCGAATTCATATATTTAGCTTTTTTCTTCAAAAGTGACACTTTGCACATTCCCATCGTAATTTTTTACCATATTTTTATTCTTAAGTTCATAATCATTCTGCTTTTCAAACTTCTTCATGAGTTCTTTGATGTCGGGTCCGGGCAACCTTTGTCCTTCAGTCGGCACACCTTTGTAATATTCCAATTCTGGCAACTGAAAAAAAAACTCATTTTATGAATATTTTAAAAAGATTAGAAACAAAACAAACATCTTTCAAATAAAAAATTAATATTTTTAGTTTCTATGTACGTTTTTTCCCGAAATTATCACGTACAGTATCACAAATACATTTGATATATTCGAAGATTCTACTAGACGTATTTACGATCCATTATGGAAAACTGTATAAAGCCATAAATTAGCCATTTGCTACATTTGTTACTTTCCATTGCTAAAATATAAATACATATTCGTTTGGTTTCGTGTTCCATGACGAACCATATTAATTAAACTTCAAGCCCTCACGAAAAAATGGAATTTATGAATTACTAGACTTAATTATTATAAGAATTATGCATTTATGCATCATATAAATAAGATCTGTATTTATTTTTACCTGAGAATCTTGAATTTTTATTTTGATTATCTTATAACAAATGACTAAATGTAATGTACGAACTTTTGAATACGTGTCTTCTTTTTTTTGCGGTAAAGCCTCAGTTTTGAGTAATGTATCAAATAAGACGTTGATGAAATCCTTATCAATTTGTGTAGACGTTTCTGCATCAGATTTGTATTCATTTTCGATGGCTTTTGGTGTCTCAATCAGCGGCTTTGATGTCGCTATTTGCCCGATCTGCTGAAATTCATCAGATCGTCCCCTGCTGGTATCAATTTTCCACGACAGCTCTTCAGGCATTTTCAAAGTTTCAACTAATGCATTTCTGAAGTCCCGTGTTTTCGTCTGCGCGTTTCGTTTTGCGGATTCTGCGGAAGAAAAAAAGATCAGGAAATTCAGACCAAAATCAGCGTAAGGTGAAGCTTTCCTTGCACTCACACTTTTATATACATCACAGGACTTACTTTTATCCGATTTCCAAACTTTCTTTTTACGCGATAGTTTCATTTGTGTCCGCCAATTATCCGGCTCTGTTAGATTATTTTCTATGGGTTCCATGGAAACAGTTTTGAGACCATTGTTTCTGAAAATGAATCATGAATCTCTTTCAATATCTATAATTGCAATTAGTTAATATCTTTTCTAATTCATTGAAATGTTCTTGGGTCTTCAAAACATATAAATCTACTCTCATTTACTATAATACACGAGCATCAAAATCGAATCATTTGACACATCTGAATTTTAAATCGAGTGAATCAATAAATGATAAAAATAGTATAATGCGTTCGCAACCAATATTGAATTCGAAATTCGATGAAAGAATTCATTAGTATGCACTTTGTGAATGACTATTTCCAAAGTTTCCTTGAAGTGTAATTTTTACTTATGTCTTCACTGCAAAGTTCCAACGAATGCCGCAAAGTGATATTTGCAAAAAATACGCATTTTTACATTTTGAGTGTACGTTCAGGTTACCAATTAATTGCACAGTTTTTTCATTTAAAATTTCACCATCAATTAGATTTTGAATTACAAACAACTATGAGTTTGAGTTATAGACTTTGATAATGAACCGATAGCTTCTATCAAGCCAAGCAATTAAGCGTAACATTGAAGAAAATTTCGAGCAATTATTTTGTGCACAAGCTACAAAGCAAGGTAATAACGTCAAAGTTTGTTTTGCTAAAAATAAAAATGTTTTCATTAAAGAACGTAAAGCATCAGAAATTAATATAGTTTTTCTATATATACATGAGTCCTATATACGGACTGCTAATTGATACGGTGACGATAATGGATTGGACGGTAGTATTTGACTGGATGAAACTAATAGTTCAGAAGAAGTTGATGGATTATTGAATAGATGCAACTGGTCTAATTGAATAGCAGATGAGATATACGAAAATTCAATCCTTCGGCTTAGCATAAACAGGAAATAGAGTTCATTTCAGCTGGTTTACAATTAAGCTATAAACATTCACATAACAAGCCACAGGATATGTTCTGTTATTTCTAATATATTAATTATAACATATGCTTATAATATAAGTTGTTTCTTGCAATGCATCTGGCAGAAATCCTTACCTTTTTTCTTCTAGAAACTCGAGTTTTGAATTTGACACTGTTCGGTCCTTTATTTGATCGATTTGAGTTCCATCCAAGCGATTTAGATCTGGAACAAAAAAAGGTTTATTAGAAGTCTAATAAATTCTACTAAGTTAACGGATCATCCTATAATTCCGTTACTTCACGCAACATCATAGTACGGATGAGTTTACAATCCATTAAGATCGGCAAGCTATTTGGAGCTCATAATTAAAGCACGTGATGTATGAACGTGAAGCGAACGTTTTCGCAGGTACGTATTTGTGCCACTGCGTTGCATCTCTCAATTGCTGTTCGACTTACTTTGACTTGGCGTGTTTTGATAGCGCACTTTATTCGGTTCCTATTACTTGTCACGTGCGTATGACCTGATTGAATTTGGTGATTTATCGGGACCGCGTGGATTTCCTGATTGATCGTCTAATCCATCACTGACAAATTACGTCACTCTTCATGAAAGCGAATGATTTTGACGATCTTCAGCAGCAATCAAAATTTTCAACGCAAATTTTTCGTTTCCGAATTTTTTACTGCGATGTATTACCGAAAACCGATCAACTTTTTCAGTTGATTCGAATTTGACAAATATATTTATAAAAAAATTCTCATTAAAAATTTAAAAACTATAAAAAATAAATATTCTAATGCATTCTGTTGTATTTCAATTTTATTGAACTCATTCAATGCTATTCATAATTCGTCTTCTGGATATCAAATTCTTACAATTGAACTACTTTGTAAACATTCCAATTAATTTTACATTTCAGTGACAATTGAAATATTATTTTCTGTGTATGATAACTAATATCTGAAAATCGTTCGTTAATATATATACCAATATAACATATGCTGAACGTTATATTAAAATGTTAACATAAAATATAAACATAATATGTTTACAACAAAAACTATTGCTTCACTAATTAAGTGCACTAGATATATTGCATTATTAAATTGAGATTAATTTTCATGTGTGCATTGATGTAGCCGATGTATGCAGCTGCTGCTGGTACACGTGATTGTGGAACGTTGATGTTGTGTGGGATCAATATAATTAATTTTGATGAAATACACAATTCCAAATCACTAACATCGAGCCTTCCACTAAATATAGCCGTATCTAAATCCATTTAGTTGGAACGGTGAAAGTAGCCACTTAAAAAAATAAATGTCACAATGTAAAATGATGCTGGTGAAATACTTATTGTATCATAACATTCGATTGAAAAATTATTCTATTCTTGACCAAAAATTAAACAAATGTTTTGTTTTGTTTGTTGTTTTTTTTTTTTTTGAATAACAATTGGGATGAAAATCGATATAAAACTCTATACGCACAAACAAAAAACTGACAGCTGCATTTGTTTTTATTTGTGTAGGTTATTTTGAAATGTCCGTTCAACAGAATATATCATTGACAATAAATTTTTTGATCTCAAAACAAAACTGTACGATTTATTAAAACAATTTTTTTAAACGTAGGCAAATTGATTTGTGATAAATTTACATGCAGGTTCATAGCATTTAAATAATACAATAACATTTATTTTCACTTACCATGATGGTGATAGATTCTTGCAAATGAAGTAGAACCAGTAGCAACGCAGAAAAACACAAGTAGGTGAACAGCACTCATTTCGATGAGCTCACATCTGAAATAGACAATGCAGTAATACGACTACCATTTATACAACCGTTATTGGCAATTTAATGGTGGGGTCGATTTTGCGTCACGCGACCAAGTTAAGGAAACACATTTCTAAAAGAACTTAATATGAACATTTAAATTCTCTCAAACATTGAAAAAAGGAAAAAAAAATTAACGAGTTTTGAGATATTCAAATATTTTATCTCAACGAAATTACACACTCAAAAAGTGTATGTGTCATTTGAAGAAACTTTTGTTCAAAAGATTCCAAACTTTGTTTTAAAATAAAATGTCTCGGCATTTCTTATAATCAAAAGCTACAGAAACAAGAAATACGATATGTCACTGCTAACAAAATTTCAATGCCCAGTTAGAAAGTTCGACAAAGTCTTGATCGCTCAGTCGTGTTTTCATGAAACAATGTAAATGTTTCCACTGGAACTTGATTATGTAATAAATCATTGTTTCATTAGGTTTTTCGAGATAAATAATAGCACAGGCAATAAAACGATATTTGTTTTCAATTCAATTGGCTTAAGGTTTTGCTCGTTGTCTGCGACAGTGCTGTCGTAAACTGCGGAATAGGCGAGAACGACACGCGCGTAATTTTTTGAACGCAACTGTGCTTTTATCGTTGTTGTGACGATAAATAAAGTGGCGCTTATTGCGCGCCAGTCGCGACACTTAATAATGTCCCGACTCGTAAATCCCGGGATTCCCTGCGTCTACGTACGCGACTGCTCCCTCGATGAGAGAGCGTTTAATTGGCTCGCGTTCGTTCACAGGTCAATCGGAGTTTATATCCCCAATTGATTTCCAACTTACAAACACAAACTTGAAGATTCCAACAGCATCTTCTTAAGATGCGTACCACGCCGAGCGACTCAATGACACAGAAAATGCCGCATAATTCGGCGATATTTTCAAGCTGAAAAATGATTGTCCCGAATTTTACTCATTATCATAATCGAGGCATAAATTTTTCCCTGTCCCCTCCACTCCTTCTGCACAACATTCATCCGTATTTTCAAACTGAACAAAACGTGTACAAACTCCAATTTAAACCACTTCGCGACAAATGGAAATATGCGAATGAGTTAACAGGCAGACGGTTTTGCCGAGCGGGACAGCAAGTAGAAGCAGAGGTGTTAGAGAAATTTACAGCTCGGCGCCTTCCATAATTCGCAGTTTTACGCGCGTGGCTCGACTCCATAGGAATATAATTTTGTGGTTGCATAAGAAGAAGAAAGAACTGCGGAGGATGTGAGATATGGATCTAATTTCCTCGATGAATTAAAATGAACACAGTTCGTACTGAATTAAGAAGTTGGCTTATTTCTGTTACAAGTTGTTGGAACGTGTCTTACAATAATGCTCGTCTGTTGAACGTTCATATTTGCGGCCATAATAACCGGATAAAATCTGATTTGGGAGGTTTTCGTTGTATGGGAACCTTGGCAACTTTGCAGGCCCGTTTTAATTGCCATGAAAGTGGCATTTAAATAGCGAAATAAAATTGCGGCATCAAAGTTTTTCCGCCTTTGTTCGAATTTCGCTGAGCCAATAGTAATTAAACAATTGGCGTTTATCCTGCGGAAGTTTAGTGATCAGATTGTAAAAAGCAAGGTTAAATCTCATACACTTGTTAGACAGAGACGGCGAATTTCGATCAAGCCAAACTATTGGCAGTGACGAAGGTAAAACCCCACTTATATATCTTTACTTGTGTAATCACAGATTTGGAGATGGTTTACTCTCCAGATACGATCAATTACAAAGACCGAACAGCGCCTTGAGGATATCTACTTTATCATCGTCTTGCCGAAACTCTGACGGAACAATGCTGCTATAGACAAACATACGACTCCCAGCCAAATCCATATCGAATAAGGGTCACTCCACACCCAGAAAAAAAATTTAGTAAAATTAAATAAATGAACTTATTTGAAAAAAATTTATTTAATTTAAAAAATAATTTATTTGGATTAAATAAAGATTCATTTTTTTTAACTATTGGGAATTTATTTAATTTCAATGAATTTTTTTATTTGAAAATAAATTTATTTTATTTGAAAAAATTTATTTGATTTCAAGATTATTTATTGAAATTAATAAATGTTATATTTTCTAAAATCAATTACATTACTTATAAAAAAAATGAATAAATATTCACTATTTATAAATGTTGTTTACTTTTTTTATCAATTTCAAGTAAGATATTCGATATTTGTTTTGATGACAGTTTTTGTCGATTCTGGATCTCCGACTGTGCTGCTGCGCATGCTCACATGCGCGCGCACTGAACTAGGCAGCAGAAATTTTACTGTTGGCGCAATGAAATTTCACGCGCTCCTCAATATCGCTTGATTGTTGCTATAATTGTCGCGAGTTTTTCATTGTCAAGGTGATTGTTTTAATCGCCCAGTTATGTTAATGTTCTCAACTGCAGAACTTATGAGTGATGTCAACGTTCAAATGTGAATTGTGACTTTTTTTTTGCATTTTTGTTTGCATTGATCAGTGCAATCGGTTCGGATAATTACCGGCATCGCGTTGTGCGTATTTACTTTGAGTGACTTAGATACATACTTTACGAATGGACAATTATCATCGTCGCAAAAATGGATGAATTTGTCAAAAGTTTTCTGACCAAAATTGAGTTGGCAGATTACATCCCAGTTTTTGAATGTGAGTAAATCAAAACAAATAACCTCGTTTTTTATCAAGTTTTAACTTTTTTCCACGTTTTTTCATAATAACATAATAGATTTTTTTGACATTTATGGTTTCGAATTACCAATTTTAGATTCTTTATCACTATTTGTTATTTTTATGATTGTATTATAGATATTTTTTTAGAATAATTTAGAAGTTTGTCGCAAATGAATATTTTATTTGAATTTAATAAATTATATTTCACTCAAATAAATTTTTAGTTATTTTCAATATATATTTTAGTTGAAACAATTTCTTTTTCATAATGTAAAAAAGGTCCATTTTTATGCGTTCAGACTTTTCTAAGATTAAATTACTCATGCATAAAAACTTATTGTTTCATGTTTTAGTAAACAAAATCAATCGAGCTTCGCTGTCTCATTTGACTCCTAAAATGGTCAAAGTGTTGATCAAACCTCTAGGAGATCAAATCGCATTCAACGATGCACTTTCAAATCTGTTATCGGATAACACAACCGAATTCAAATCTTGCACAGAAAATAAAGCAAAACTATCGAGCAAAGAAAACGATTCAAGAGTCTTAAACGTCAATGTTCCATCTGTAAGTTTTTTTTATAATAACCAAAAATGATTCAACTATATATTTTTCGGTCAAATGAAATCGTCTTTCATAAAATAAACAATTCTCGTTTCAAATTAAAAATAGTAAAAAAATATTTTGTTTATTATCAAAACAATGAACTATAAAATTTTGTTCATACAGTTTGCAATTAAAATGTTGCGATTTTTTGTTTGTTTTAATATTTGTTTCACTTTTATTGTTTTTGTTGAATACTATCTGATCAAGCAACGATAGTAAAATTTTTTGTTTTTTTTAGTTTTCGATAACAAGAAAAAAGGATTTAGTTCCAAAAGACGTGCCACTTAAGATCTTGGAAGAAGACTCTGATTCTGACTCTCACTCATCTAGTAGTGAGTCGCATAACGAGGGTGGAGGACAACAGGGTGAGGAAGAAGCCGCTACAGTGGATGCAAGTTCTGATCAAGGAGGAGATAAATCCGAGGGCGAACCATCTGAGAATTTTACAACTCGTGCTGAAAGTCTTGTTGCGACCACAACTGTTCAAGTGAAAACAAGAACAAATTCAAGTGAGCACAAGGAACAAAATACAAATGAGACTGAAACAAGGCAAAATACGAAAAAAGGAAACGAAGAAAGAAAAAGGAAGAGGTACGAATCTGGTGCTGCGAGCAGGGAACCAGAACCGCCAGAAAAGACAAAAAAGTTGGCTGATCCGTCAGAGAGCGATGATTCGGACGCATCTAACAAGGAAAAATTCAACACAAAAAAAGTAATTAATTATAATATCAAGTGATTTACACACAATATAATAATGCTAAAAGTGGTAATGATAAAATTAATTAGTAATTAATTATTAAAATTCAGCATATTATATTTACAAAAAAACGACTAAAACTAACTTGAAAAAAAGTTTATATCTAGTGTATCGAATTACATAACTTATAATTTAATAATTCTTATAACTTGATTATAATTTTAGCAACGTGATAATTGTTTTGTAACTTTCACAATATTTTCATGGAATTTGTATATTTTTCGTTGAAAAATTTTTAATCAAAGCTTTGTTTGCTAACTAATGAAAAAATTATCAAACGTGACATTATTTTTCCAATTCAAGAAACAAATACTTGTTCATTTAGTGATTTAATCAGTCACTCGTCAATTTTTTTGTTCATGAAATATAGAAATGGCAATTTGGAAATAGTTCTTTATAAACATTGCGCTCTATTCGCTTTTTAGGACTTGGAAAGCCTACTTCAGTCCTTGAACGACGGTATAACTATTATCAAAAAGTACAATAAAGAAGGATCGTTGGACTACAAATCACGCACGAAACTAACTGCCTTGGTAGTTTCGAAACTCATGGCAATTCACAAACAAGTAAAAAATGAGCACTTTGAAGCTGCTGCGAAGCTTATTGTCGAACGTTTTCCGAGCGAAACAATTGTAATGTTCATGTCCAGTGTAATGTCATGTCGAAAAAAATCTTATTTTATTCAACGCTTATACATCACTTTTGTTATTTTTTAGGGTACATATTACGTTCCACCTGTTCATAGTGGTAAAGTTCAAGTAATTGCAAAGGGAAAATTACCGTACAGATACAGAAACGTCAAGAGTGAGGAACGCTCAAAATCGGAGCCTGAACGTGAGAAATCATCAAAAGATCAAAAGGGGAATGAAACGGAATGTGAGAATCATTAAAAATAATACTTTTTGTAACTTTTGTAGTTCATTTCAATAATTAATTTATTATCGTTTTTTAGGGAACCTTTTACCAGAAATCGAATTCGAGAATAAAAAAGCATGGCTAAATCATTACTCAGAACCATGGACAAAATGTTGCGAACTATGGAAGGAGACATCGCCGAACCGATTAAGACTGTTGCAGGAAAGCCAAATGTCTGAGTTGTCCGACATTTTCTCAAACTGGCCGCTTCTGAAACATCCTGGAGCGCTGACATTGGTACGCAATACAAAAAATATGAATGACAATATAAAAGACAATATATCACTTATTGTACTTTAAATTGTGAAATTAAGGGTCATTGTTAATTGCAGATAACTATCGACTTTAGTTTCTTATTCGATAACAAAGATTCAATGTTTTTGACTGGCTGGCCAAATTCAAAAAGCAAGATTGCCCAATACATGAAACGGAATATAGCCAATAAAAATTTCGTCTCAGCTGTTGAAGTAGCTGTATCCAATGGTAACTTTAATATTACCTTTTTTTGATTGTAAAATTGTCTATGATAGTAAATAATTTCCATCATCATAATCATTTTCAGGTTACAGTGACGCGTCTCTTTTGAGTTTACTACCTGTGTTGCTGCATTCTACTATCATTCGAAAGAAAGGGACAAAAACCTTCAAACCAACGATAATCGAGTGCCAAGAAGCATTCATTCTGTGTCGAGAGGTAACATAAATTTATATAAAATTGACACATTTTTGCAACTGATATGTGTTTACATTTGATTTTGTTAAATGTTTTTCTTATTGTAAATGCGTAAAACTGATTTTTTTTTTCAGGGGACATCGGAAATTAATGATGCGCTGATGAATCGAAAAGCAAAGCTAAAGGAGCTGGGACACACAATGCAACCATGCATAGTCGTTCAAGGGAAATCTGTTGATGATCCTCGTGCAACGTATCTCGTTTCGATTGACACGTACTTTTACAAGGCAGACAACATTGTCCAAGCGGTCGACGCCTGTTTCAAAGTGTTTCACGTGCTGCACTTAAAGTACCCCGTTGAAGCCCACGACGTATGGATTTTTATTCAACGCTTTTTCTTTAATATTTATACTCAACATGACACACTCTCCAGCAATGTTACTAGTATTTTGAATAGTTTATAATTTCAGTCAAAGTAGATCAAAGTAGATCGAATTTGATTTTAAATTAACAAAGTAGATTTAGGTCAATCATTTTTTTTTTATAATCGAGAAATGAAAACGTGATTACAAGATTGACTGAGAATACTATTACTTTATTTTTAAGTTAGTTTCATTAATATATTTTTGAAAGAAATCTAGTCGTTCCAGCTCTTTCAATTTATTTTTTTTTAAATTTTAACTTGTTCTAACCAACCGAATTATCGTTGCATAAAATTATTTTTTTTTAGTTTGTTTTTAGAACTAGAAAAGATAGAAGATAGATAGAAGATAAATAGAAATATTATATGTTGCGGTTACTTTTGTCAATAAAAAATGGCTCATCAATGTTGTCATTGCGATGATTGTTTTAAAACAACATTTTCACTTTTTACTCATATAAAACTACGTCATTTCCACCTACCATTTTTCGAGTGCAATTTGAAAGTTTGTAAACGGCGATTTCAAATATTTTCGTCCTATAAACGCCATTATATAAAAGAGCATTTCTTTGATTCCAACGACCAAATTGTAGACTCGGATTCAGTCTCGATCGATCAAAATAATACAGAGATAACTGATTTAGTTATGGTGGACACAGTTTTTAATACGAGTGAGCATGATAATTCTAATACGAATTCAACAGAAACAAACGATCTTGAAACTTCAATCGGTAATCTTAATTTGACTGTTGAAGAAAGCGACATGAGTGAAAATTTTCAGGATGAACCTTTCGATTTTGATCTTTTTTGTCAAACACTTGTTTCTACACATTTTCAAAATCTGTATTCTAATACTTCTTTAAGTCGAAGTAGTATTCAGTCTTTGACCGATGAAACTGCAAATTTGTTATCCAGTATTTCGCTTATGCTGGAAAACCTCGTGACACCAACAGACGAAACATCTGAATCGTTTCAGCAGATTTTAAAATTTCTTAACAATCCATTCAAAAATCAATCTTCAGAATATTTAAGAAAAAAAACTTTGCAAGATCTTGGGTTCCTCATTTGGCCTCAAACTGTTTTTCTAGATCAAAGACTAGATGATAAGTCAAATGAACATGGTTCCAGAATCAATCCTGTTCCCGTTTCATTGACACTTATTCCGCTTCGTAAACTTTTTAAAGTACTTTTTGAACTTGAAGGTATATATGAGTTGGCTGATTCTTTTCTGAATTCAACTGAACATATTGACAACGGTGTAATAGACGATATTTGTCATAGTCCATTTTGGATTAAAAAAAAACAACAGTTTCCCGGTAAATTTGTGATACCTTTTCAATTTTTTTATGACGAATGTGAAATGAATAGTCCAATTGGCAGTCACACTGGAGTCCATAAAGTAGGGGCTGGTTATATTAGTTTACGTTGCTTCCCACTCGAATATTTGTCAAGACTTTGCAATATATTTTTGGCTCTTCTCGTGCATCACGGAGATAAAAAAAGCAACAACATATTTCAAGCATTGATAGAGGAATTTATTTTTTTAGAAACAAATGGAATTACCATAAGATTACCGAACGGAAATGAAAAACAAATTTTTTTTGTTTTAGCGATAATTTGCGGAGACAACGCAGGTCTCGATGAAATCCTCGGTTTCGTGAGTTCTTCCGGTAATTATTTCTGTAGGATTTGTAAAGCTCATAAAAGTTCTTTGAATAAAAATTGTCGCGAAGACGTAAATCTACTAAGAACAAAAGAAAATTACGAGCAAGACGTTTTGAGAGCGAAACCGGATGAAACGGGAGTTAAAGAAAATTGTATCTGGAACCAAATTCCGTCTTTTTTTGTAACCGAAAGTGGGGGACTAGAAGTGATGCATGACAATCTCGAGGGTTTGGCAAATTATGATTTGTCTGTATTAATTTACTATATAATTTACATAGCAACTTTCGAACCAAAAGTTACACTCGACATTTTAAACGATCGCATACAAAAATTTGATTACGGTTACGTTGAAATTGGTAATAAACCCCCCATTATCACAAAAGATATGTTAGTTAAAAAGAAAAAGTTAGGGTTAAAAGCAGCGGAAATGATGTGCTTAGTAAGAAATTTTGGTATGATGATAGGTGATTTAATACCAGAAAATTTAGAAGCGTGGAAATTTTATACTCTTCTATGCCAAATCAACGACATTGTACTGGCACCAAAGTATCGTTTAGGATCTGCAGATTTTCTCAATGATTTAGTCGATGAGCATAATACTCTTTATTTGTCTACTTGTAAGCTGTGTCCACCATACGAGAAAGAAAAATTAAAGCCAAAATTCCATTTTCATAATCATTATGGTCAATTTATGGAGAAGAAAGGTCCTTTGCGTAATGTCTGGGCAATGAGATTTGAAGCTAAGCATGCAGAAGCGAAACAAATCGCAACTTTATCGCACAGTCGAATTAATATTACTCAAACGATAGCAATTAAACATCAGTTCGTGTTAGCTTATTCTTTAATGACAAACAGTAATTTCAAACCGATTCTCGTAAAAGGACCAATCGATAAAGTTGCTTTGCAAGTACAACATTTTCTCGAGTTGAAATCATGTAATTCTTATGTTTGGTTAAAATATAATGGTCGTCTGTACAAAAAAAAATGCTCTTTGCAAATAGGATTAGAAAAAGAACTTCCAGTTTTTGGAGTTGTAAAATGTATTTTTGCTAACAGTGACGCAATATACTTCGTGTGCATAAAATGTACTACCGTAAAGTTTAACAATCATAAACACTCATATGTTGTCGAATACAGAGAGAATAGCAATATTTTATGTATTAATATTAAGGATTTGCTTGATTCTACACCTTTGCACATGAGGATTTCAGATGGTGTAAATTATATAACATTGCCATATAGTGTATAAATACAAGAATATGAAATAATAAATCTGTTCTTTTACACGATCAAAAATGCGTTTCTTTTCAGAAAACAATTATTGAACTTTATAAAAACATTTTATTGATACAACGAAATAATATATTCTAATATAAGAAACTATTTATTAAAATTTAATAAAGTTTATTATCGATAATATTGAATAATA
>JAAMPD010002755.1:0-13156 GCA_025266255.1 Trissolcus basalis
TTTTTTTTTTTTTTTTTTTTTTTTTTTATTGATTTTTTTTATTGAGACACTAGTACAAAAACAGTAAGAAGGAATTTGTCAATCAACAACGGTAATTCTCTGTCTTTAAAATATTATTTACATTTTGTTATTTACGACGAAACAAAGGAATGTGTTTTCCGTTTGTTTGCAAACTCGAGAAAATATAATACAATTGTGTCGCAAGTCGGCGACATGTTTTTTTTTTTGAAGAATGTTTTATGAGCCGTGCTTAGGCAAATCTTGTATTTTTAATTTTTAGAAACACTTTGATTCTGTTGAATTCTATGATATTGTGTGAGCTGCGAAGTGAAGTCGTTTTGACACAGATACCACACATCAGATGTGCGAATATTATTTTTACATTAGTTATATAAACATTAATAACAATTTAAAATTCTTTAAACTTACGAAATAGGTATACAATTAATATAATCATAATAATAATGATAGTGAATTTTCTTATTGGAGAAAAAAATTATTGATCAAACAAAAAATGTTGTATTTTAAATAAAAGTGAATTTATTTATATAAATAGAAAATTAATGTCATTCGTTGATTCAATTATAAATGTTTTGAAAACATTTGTTTTGCATAAATAATAGATAACATTTTATATTAATTATTCAATATATTATTCGCGTCAAATGTTGAATCAAAATAAAATATGATAATCATAGTGATTCAAAGGATGTCTAAGTCGATGGTAAAGTTTGAATTCTGAATTTGGCGGGAAAAGTAAAATTTGATAATTTTAATGGGTAACAGAAGAAATTATGTATCGAACTGGATATCAGACGAATTTTTAGTCGTCATAGAGTAATTTGAGATATAAAAGATAATTATTAATTATAAAATGCAATCATAATTAGTGACCGCGTTTTTTCGACAATTATAACCTACAAAAATCACTGATCAAAAACGCGGTTACGAATTACGATCGTATATTACAATCAATCTCTAAGTTTCAAGTCTTGAAATATTCTTCAACAATGAGAGATTCGTCTGAATATTCTTCAACGTACTTATACATGTTTATATCTGACAAAAATGCATCAATTAACAAAAAAAGTAACAATGTCGGTAATGTAGGTCGCACTCATCCTGAATCTAGTGACAAATTTAAAAGTTGGCCTAGTTAGATCTAGTTGGTTAGTGTTGGCTGTTATTTTGGCACACCTGAGAAGTGCGAAGTAAGAAGACAAAATGGCCACTGCGTGAGATCAGTTTTTGTGTAAAAACGTGTGGAAAAATTGTACTTTGCAGAAACGTCTCTTGTGAAGCTCATTGTAATAGCATCGAGCCCGAAAAGCGGTCATGGCTGCGTTTCCTGGACTCATCTCGTTTGACGAGTATGGTCGACCATTTCTGATCCTCCGCGATCAAGAAAAGCAGAAACGCCTAACCGGCAACGATGCCATCAAAGTCAGTATTAAATCGTTATTTCTCTTATTGTCTTTACGCATCGTTTAAATACACACAAAAGAAAACACATTGTTCTTCTTTCACCTACACAATTATATTACATATTTCCATTCTTTTTTTTTTTCACTTTCTCTACATTTGATTTATTCGCTATGAATACAACCCACGTGACTCTAATTAAACACCCATTTTTTTATCCAAATTTTGTTTCAATTTATTAATTTAATTACCGAACAATTCTTTAATTATTCAATTCAATAAAAGGTAAACGTTCACTTCAGTTTGTTTTAAATTTAGGCAACATCGTGCTAACTTTGAGGTTAGGTTCTTTTACAAAAAGAGTCTCTGATTTGTGACCATAAAAGGTCAACATGAATACAGAAAACATGTCTGACCACAAAGGTATTGTGGCAAATATAAATTCACAAACCAAGTATAAATCATTATCATGTAGTTTTTCATTGTCAATATTTCGGACAGAAAACGAAAAAAAGGGAAATTAAACAAAGTCTGTTGAATCTGCAAGGAGAATTACAGATGTGTAAGTGTGCATAATCTGTTCAGACACCTTGCTAAAATAAATGCATTGATTGCAGTTGAGTGATTTGACGGTTGATTATAGTCAAATGACAGTGTCAATATATGTTACAACTAAATAAATAACAAGAAAAATGAATGTAATATTAAGGATGATTTGTAAAGATGAATTTATAAAAATGTTGATCTTGTTTTTAGTCTCACATCATGGCTGCGTGTAATGTGGCGAACATCCTCAAGACTTCGCTGGGGCCGAAAGGTCTGGACAAGATGATGGTGAGCCCAGACGGTGACATCACCGTCACGAACGACGGTGCAACAATACTCAAGGAGATGGACATGGATCATGAGATTGCGAAGCTGATGGTCCAGCTGTCAAAATCTCAGGACGACGAGATTGGCGACGGGACGACAGGAGTTGTTGTTCTGGCCGGTGCCTTACTCGAACAAGCTGAGCAACTGCTTGACAAAGGCATCCACCCGGTCAAGATAGCCGATGGCTTTGAGGCTGCAGCTGAATGCGCGACTATTCATCTTGCGAGCATCGCCAAGGAATTCCCTATCAACCCCAATGATCTCAAGCTTCTCATCAAAACCGCTATGACTACTTTGGGATCAAAAATGTAATTCGTCATTATTTATTTATACATTTCGTCGTCCCAGACAAAGAAGGGCCTATACACTGCAAAAATTGCCGAACACATGTTGGTAAATTATTTTTACAAAATAAGACTTTTTTTAGTCGATCTTTGTAGTCAAAATTGTTAAAATTGAAGTCATTTTCAAATACACCCTTTCTCGTTAAGATGTTTGAAGATAAGAAATTTGAAATAAACCGCTCTTCAATGTTTTATTCGAACAGGCCCTTCTTCTTCATTTCAATTTCTGAAATAGGCCAACTTATGATTATTTAAAATCTTCTTCGTCTGGGGCGACGATTTGTTTCATTTATCTAATGACCCTATGATGACAAAGCGCAACAGAGGAGAGCAAACTTTGACATTTTGGTTTTGTAGACTTTGCGTTATTCTCAACGATCAATATCATCTGTTTTATAATTTGATGATTTGATTGGAAAACAATGAAAATGTAAAGTCTACTTGTACTGAAATTTCGAACGATGCGGTGGCTCCGATGATCAATGATTATGAGAGCTGAGGGTCAATTTATTATTTCATTAAATGCACAATTGTTGTTGTTGTTGAGAAGAAGTTGTTTCATGAAAATGTTTGTATTTGTTTAAGCATCAACAAGTGTCACAGACAAATGGCCGAGATCGCAGTGGACGCTGTGATGGCTGTGGCTGATTTAGAAAAGCGTGATGTCAATTTCGAGCTGATCAAATTGGAAGGAAAAGTTGGTGGCCGATTAGAAGACACCATGTTGGTTCGTGGTGTTGTTGTTGATAAAGATTTCAGCCACCCTCAGATGCCCAAGGTAAAGCCAACGACCAATCATCCGAACGAACAACTTTGAATGTTCACAAATGATAATAACTTTGTAATGAATTTGCAGAAATTGGAAAATGTTAAACTGGCAATATTGACCTGTCCGTTTGAGCCACCGAAACCCAAGACCAAGCATAAGTTGGACGTCACATCTGTCGAGGAGTACAAAGCATTGAGGGAATACGAAAAGGAAAAGTTTGACGTGATGGTGAAGCAGGTGAAAGATGCTGGTGCCACGCTAGCGATCTGTCAGTGGGGCTTCGACGACGAGGCCAATCATCTTCTTTTACAAAGAAATTTACCAGCTGTTAGGTGGGTCGGAGGCCCTGAAATTGAGGTAATCTATCTTCAACTCAATTCCCTTACAATACATTGAACATTGCTCTACCCAATGATGACAAATGAGCTGCAGAGGAAATGTTAGACCTTGAGAGATCGTCCTGCAAATTTCAACTTTTTCCCGATGAAATTGTTCAATTTTCAAACAAATTTTGTACAATTTTTAATGAAGGAAGGAATTGAGCCTTGCAAGTTGATTAATCTTGTTCTGATGGTGCTTCCAGTGATCAATGATTATGAGATCTGAGGGTATCGACGTTTCGTTCAAGCAAATTATTATTATTCCCGTCGTCTTTTAATATAAACCATTTAAGAATATAAAATATGCATTCAAACGTTTCAGCTGATCGCTATTGCAACCGGAGGTAGAATTGTTCCTCGTTTTGAAGAGCTGACACCAGAAAAACTCGGCTACGCTGGCGTTGTACGTGAACTCACATTTGGTACAACCAAGGACAGGATGCTCGTAATTGAGGAGTGCAAAAATTCACGCGCCGTTACTATATTCATTCGCGGTGGGAACAAAATGGTAACGAACGTTGTTTGTTTGTTTTTCTTCAAACATGATACTGTAACAAATGCAAGAAGAATTACAGGATTGATAAATTGATATCATTTCTGTTCAGACATCTTGCGAGAAAAAAGTGCTTTTTTAAATTTGAGTCATTTGAAAGTTTTGAAACAAGTGACTGTCATTTGAAATGCTACATTGAATATGAAATCATAGTTATATATGCATAGGATGAAAATGAATTTACAACTAACAAATGGCTTGTTTATTTTTTTAGATCATCGAAGAAGCGAAACGAGCTTTGCATGACGCGCTGTGCGCGGTGCGCAATCTCATCACCGATGAACGAGTAGTCTTCGGAGGGGGCGCTTCTGAAATTTCATGTTCCCTTGCAATCACAGCCCAGGCTGATAAACACAGTTCCCTTGATCAGTATGCTTTCCGTGCATTTGCCGATGCCCTTGAATCTATTCCAATGGCACTTGCTGATAACGCTGGCCTTCCATCTGTCAATGTACTTGCCGAGGTCAAGGCAAAACAACTCTCAGAGAACAATCCTGCTTTGGGTATCGATTGTATGCACCGTGGTACTTGTGGTCAGTATTTTTTTTTTTATTTATCACAAATTTCTTTTAAAATATTCTTGTTCAATCAAGTGCCCTGCTGTTCCATTGTTCGACCTCTGCTAATCTTATTAATTTATCATTTTTCAGACATGAAAACTCAAAATGTCGTCGAGTCATTGAAGAGCAAAATTCAGCAGATAAAGTTGGCCACACAACTCGTCAAGATGATCCTCAAAATTGACGATATTCGTTCTCCAACAGACAACTCTTAATCATTACAATTTCAAATTGTAATCTTGAATTTGTACCGAAAAGAGAAACAAAATTATCATAACACCATGTCAAGTAAAAGCCGTGCAAGTTGTAATTTTTTTCTTTTTTTTTTGTCTGTAACGTAGATTTTAAATTCACACATCCTCACACACGTTTTCTATCTTGAAACTTGAAAGAAACTTAACATTTTTACTGGATATTACAAATATTATATTTAAAATGAATAAAATCAAGTTGGTAATTCTCAATTGATGCTGTTTTTCATTCCAATTCCGTTGAAAGGAAAAAAAAAACTGTTTCTGTGTATAAATAATAGAACGAGTCAATCCATTACGCTGTCAACTTTATTTCAAATTGTTGTTTTTTTTCATCTTATTATCTAGGAGCTATTTCATTAATTTGCAATTCAATAATTTTGCTCAGTTTTCATAATTATTGATCTTACATAGAAGACAAAAATATGTTTTTATATTTACAAACAGATATTTACAAACAAGGCGTAAATGAAAAAGAGTGATGTTACGCCAACCAACTCGGTTAGTGCACTTTAAGTTTATAAATTGGCTCTCAGTTTTGTTTTGTTTCAATGAAACCAAAGGATTACTTTTTTTTCTATTCAGACCATCATTTGTAATCAGGGAATCAGCAAGATTGCAAAAAAGTTTGAAGGAAAAGAGAAATCGTGGTTGACATAAAATCATCCATATTCAAATGAAAATCTTAAGTTATAGTAGTGACAGAAAACAGAGGAGCAATTCACCTAAAATTCTGGTGATCAACTTTGAATCGTAGACTTTAAAATCGGTCATAAATTGAGATGCAAAGCGGGTTATTACATACGACATATCGCAGTTTTATTCGTTGCCAAAAATATATGTAATTTGTTAGTTTTGATATTTCATTTAATTTCAATTGTTTGTTTCTCATCGATGTCTTGAATGTCAACTCATTTGAAATAATGAACCGAGAATCAAAGCTCGAAACATTATATAAAGAATGCTATTTTTTTTATATCCTATTTACACGTTACGGGTATATCATCATCTATTGCCTAGTAACAAAGCAGACCACGCGTACAATTGCGCAGGTACACTTATATACATCGTACAATTATAAAAATTTTAAATTACACCGCTTAGCTTTAATGGTTAATTTTTGCTTCATTTTTCGTTACTTTTTGCTTTTCAAATATGCATTAAACATAGTCAATGAAACTGATTTATTATCAAACACATATACCATTTTATAACAACTTATCATTTCAATAATCAATCAAAAAAAAAAAAAAAATAGATAACAAATTATATAATTCAACAAGTTCAACTGAAATCAATCAAATAAGATCTGTCAAAATTACAATCACTTTTACGATACGATTAATTACGTTTAGTTTCAATGCAAAACTTGAGTACCGTAACAAACATAGCTCCACTTCCATGTTTGTTGTATTTTAATTACGGTTTAAAGCCTCGGTTTAATGGTAGTATATTAATTTCATATTATGCCACTACACACATGCGCGATACTTATTTCAATGACATCTATGTTTTCGATTAAAACCTTTCTATTCAATCAAAGTTAACAATTTCAATTTTACCACGTTTTTCCTCCCCTCCCTCTTTTAATACACATTTTTACATAAAATTATTATTTTCAAAAGATTTTATTATAAGGACGGTTGATGCCATTGTTTTTTTATTTTTTTTTGTTTTTTCAATTATGCTCTAATTTACAGTTTTAGTATTAGTAACATCATTGATTCTGAGATTAAAATGTTTTTTGTCCTTTCTAAATAAAAATTATAGAAAAGCGATTCAACATTTTTATCATCGAGTAATTTAGTATATTATTAGTCAACAAGTGAGCACGGCTAGAAATAATGTCCAAGAACGAATTCGCTCAAGTACAAAATTTCGCGTTTACCTCTCATGTTTGTCATACAACTTTTCGTTCCTCCGCATGTGCGAAGTCGTTTTTTTTGCGCTCACTGGTATGAAAAAACCTTGATCAATGTTCATTGTGATTCAATTTATAGTTCTTTTAGTTATTTTTTTTTTTTTTTTATAATCAAAGGTAAAAGAAAAATTAAATGTCAAACATGTTATGAACGCGAAACTTTGTCCTCCCTGTTGACTAATATGTACGATACCTTGTCAAAGCTAGATTTATTATAACAATTGATTTGTTAAAATTGTTGGTTTGATTGTGAAATTATTAATATTTTTTTTTAGAAAATGAGTTGTAATGAATTTCACAAATGATAAAATCTGCATTCACTTTTTTTTTAATAATCTTTGTTCTTTATCGAACATTTGACTGAATCAAATCTTAAAAATTACATATAGCATTAAACATCGATTCATTTGGTTTGCTTGCATTTTTATTTTGAATTTAACAAATTCGCATTTGAATAATTTATTTTCAAACAGATAATTTCACTTACCCATTGTTACAAAAAACAAAATTCTGATTTTCAGGTTACACGTAGGAAAAATTGAATGAAATGTTTTTCATTGAAAGTTTGAATAACAAAATTGATGAATTCACTTTGCTGTTGTTTCTTTATTTTCTATTTGATTGATGAATAATGAAGTTGTTAGTTTGAAAACTAGGTGGTCATTAATTATTCACGTTATCCATGTTTTCACTTATATGAAAATAAGAACCCAAAATTGGACACGTGTCCTCTATGCGCATCTCTCAGAGACGATTATTGCGTGTGTGTTTTTGTGTATATATATATATTATTTTTAATTAATATATATATTTTTAACTTCATTTAGTATATACAATTTATTTATTTTTATATAAATTTCGGAGCAAACCCAACAGTTGAATGTACCAGAGAACAATTATAATTTTCGATTATTATTTATATAGTCAACTTTAAAATGAGTGCATAAAGAAGAATCAACTGTTAGGTGCATTATTACAAAAGTAACTCTCCTTTCTGACAATCGTCCCATGTGAATTGATTGCTTTTTGACCGCGAATGTTATTTAATTTGCCATCGTCATTATTTTTGTTTCATCATATATATATCTTCGAATAAAACTTGTTGTTCAAACCTCTGTCTATTTTTCTCAAACTGAATAGAGTTGGAGATTATTTTTCGTCATGAATATATGGATTTGTGTGAATGTTACGTGATCCTCTTAGTAAAAATCAAATCAAGTAAATGAAGTAAATGAAATAAAGTGTAAATAATGAAAATGAAAAATTATGCGCGTAAGCCAATGATAAACATGATTCAAGTAATTTATTAGAATCTGAAATCATACAGTCTCATAGTAAGAAATATATAAGGGATAGTTTAAAAAAAATAACCGATCTTACTTTTTATTTTTTTTTTTTTTTGCGGGTACTTGGGCGTAACGGAGATAGTCGGATACGTAGAATAATTCAATGTGTGAGTGCGTATTTCACTGAACTACCACGAGAAGTAACGCTTATTAATTGAATGATCACAACAATGGCGGCGAAAAGTAGGTCGCACATGGTACATAAGGGATTCGCTTTGAAAAGCAGTCGCCGATTTGTGCATCGCTCGTGTTTCATCGCGTAGTACAAAACATGAGTGTTCGAGAAACGTTTTCAAATTATAGTCGGATCAAAAAACGACGAGCTCCAACGCAAAAATCAGTTTTATTAGAGGGTATCATTTGCACGTCGTACATAATCGCCACCGAACACAAGTCGTTTGCTTAAATTATATACAAAATTATTTGATATTATTAAGTCAGGAAGAGAAATCAAATACAAATGATTGTTAACGTCGAAACTATATAAAAAAAAAAGACACGCGACCTACTTGATTTCTCCGTCTTGAAAAAGTTCAAGTAACGCTATTATACTGTAAAGATGAGTCGCAGCGGTAACAAGAATCATGCCCTAAAACGCGCGAGTACAAAATTCAAATGAATAACAGACAAATAATGAAGGAATAATATTGCGCGCGCCATTTATCGCTGATGCGTCTTTTCAAACGTATTTAGCGCGAATGAAAAAGAAAAATAATAAAAAATAAATATCCTTCGTGGTCATCGTTTGTTCTCTCACTGACCAACAGATGTCGCTAAGCGATAAAGGGCGTTATATATACCTATATACATGTTTATTATGCATCCGTGAGAGTCGTAATACAATACAGTTAGCATAGGATTACATGTATAGAACAGGTTACAACAACGTGGAGAAGAAAAACGAACCAATTCGAGAACAATACATACCATCCCACTGCGCTATATTATAACTAAAAATCAACTTTACACGGATGGCGCTGATCCATACTCTTCTTTTTATCTTTTTATTTATTTATTTATTTATTTTTTTATATAACTCAAAAAACCACTCGACTCTCCGTTCACACGCACAGAACAAAACAAGAGCGACGATCACAACTCTTATCTTACAAGTTTAGTTTTTCAAATTTCACAATTGATACACAGTATCGCGGACATGCATTCACAAAACTTGTCTCCAATCATCGGCATCAATTCCTATCGCTAATTTTTCGATGTTCGTTTGATTAGGTTGCAGCATATGATTTGCGCGCCACCTCAAACCCATTATGTGTATACCACCTTACATCCCACCACATATTCGACAACAGCACTGCTTCTTCTCTTCTCGTTTCTTTTCTTTTCTATTTAACTGTAAAAACGGTACGTGTCTATAGCTTTTTGAACGTGTGGTAATACATCACCACTACTAATGCACTTATACATTTTTGACATGTTATTTTGCTATTGGTCAAGCTCATCGCGATCCCTTTTCACTCTCCACACATAACGAGTTGATCAAACAGTTTGAGCTAACTTATTGCATTTAAATAAAACGTCGTGGCTGGGGTGGAATGCGTTATTCGTTAAGACTCATTCAATTTTTTTTACAATTTTCATAACTCGCGTGTGCTCGAGTTGATTTTTCATGTTTTTTTTTTTTCATTAATAGCCCCTGGTGGTGGTGGTGGTAGAGTTGGTTTTGTATATAATAATAAAATTGTTTTTTTTTGTCTGTGTAAAATGAAGCTCTATACAATATGAGGAATGAAAACAAGAACGATGATAAAAGAGGGCTTTATACGAACGGTGTAATATATAGATATATGCATAGAGACATATATGTATATATCAAAATTTGAGTTGTTATTTAATTTGACCAATTGGAAATCCGAAATGAGTACGTATTGTGGTGTAATTTAGTCGCAGGCATTCTGGCGGATACATACATATACTAAACTCTCAAAGTGACGTCGTAAGATGTAGTTTTTGAAATTCATGATGATAAAGTCTATAATCTTTTATATGAGAATTTGAACCGAGCGTCAGCGTCAACTCATACGGCATAATCTTTTTTTTTTTTTATCCGTGCATGCGCATTTTTAAATTGATATATAGAATATATATCCGTGCGTACATATATATATAATACGTGTACATATATATCTGTGCACGTGTTAATATATATCTATATATGCATATAGATTTATGTATATGTATATATATACTTTGTTTCCTTGTAATTATTATCATGTATATAATATAATTTCTACCTGCATATCACAACATAAATGTATTATCTCTTCAATCGTACTTGCATTCGCACATTTCGCAAAACACCTCGAAACAATGATTCGCCACACGATAATGCACACACCGGTTTCCATCTACACAATTATAATAACACAATGGTAATTTAGTGGCGATTGAGTGTGAGCGCTCGAGCGCCATCTACAGAGAGCGTGGCTAGCTAAAGGCGCGGCCATTTTATGGCGACGCGCAGCTTCCATTTTGCGACCGTCTCCGGACAGGGTCCCGCCATCTGGGGGATTAATCTGTACAATGTTTGAGGATGCTCTGATTCTTGCGTCGACCCATGCCCGGATCATTCTTGTTTAGAATAATTACTATATTACGTTAACATAACTTTTTGATCTATTCGGTCGAATTTGTGTCGCTGGGACGCTCAAACTCAACCACATATATTTATACATCAGCATCAAATCTTAGATCCCACGGTTCAGCTTCGGTTTGACAAGCCGCTTCGTGGAGGATGGCCAATTTGGACATTCATTGTATAGCCATGATTTAAAGTATGCAACAGGAAGCTGAGCAGCAACTGCTCCCTCCGCCTTTACTTTTTTGTCTTTGATCTGAAAATGCAACACATTGTTCTATTAGTATTAGTATCGGTACAACACACGGTAATAATCCAATAACAATACGCTTTTTTTAACTTTGCTTTTCAAAAACTACCTTCAACATAGGTGCTTATTCGTCAATGTAAATAATAACACAAACTGTTTCTTATACTACTAGACCTTTTGATATTGGGGCTGTCCATAAATTATGTAACGCTGGATTTGATCATTTTTACCCCCCCCCCCCTCTTCAACTCGCAATGACACCGTGTCACATAACCTCCCATAACTCTCCCCTCTTCCGGCCCCAGCTAAAGAGTTAGGTTACATTTCTCTCCTATTTTAAGAGGGGGATAGAAAATTTCAAAACACAAAACATACTGCAAATTATTTAATATTTTTAATTTAAAATTAAAAAAAAAAAACAGACAAATTTAATCAATGTTCCAAAGGCTGCGCATCAAACTACTCAAGTCAGTTATTGTATATAATAACTGAATTGAGTAGTTGGATCCTATATTTTTGAGATTGGCTCTCTATAGGGAGCCGATCTTTATCTGATAAAGAACTCTTGTCATTGGTTATCTCTGAAATATTGTCGGAATCCTTGACATTAAGAGGATGTGTAAGTCGACTGCGACCTTCATTACCGACATTTATATATTTTTGTTAATTGATGAATTTTCGTCAAATATGAACATATATAAGTATGTTGAAGAATATTCACACGAATCTCTCATTGATTAAGAATTTTTGAGACGTAAAACATAGGGATTGATTGTAATATACGATCGTAATCAGTGACCGCGTTTTTCATGTGATTTTTGTAGGTTAGGATTGTCGAAAAAACGCGATCACTAATTGTGATCGCATTTTACAATCACTAATTATATTTTATATCTCAAATTACTCTATGACGGCTAAACATTCGTCTGATATCAAATTCGATACATAATTTTTTCATTAACCCATTAAAATTATTACATTTTACTTTTCCCGCCAAATTCAAAATTCAAACTTCACTATCGACTTACACATCTTTTTAACAAAATGAAATATTTATTTTCGATAAAAAAAATTTGGAATTTAATGTGTGACGTAACATCTAGAAGGAAACCCCTGTTTCCACGTCACAAACGACCCCCTCCATGTTTAACCGTACCCCTTCTCCCCGCAAAAAGGCGTGACGTAAATAATGGACAGCCTTTATATTTTTTATTTAAAAATCGCATTCATAATTTTTTTATTTTTCTTTTGATCTCTTAAACTTATTTGATGCAATTTTGATATTGCCAGTTTGCTCCTCAAGTTATAAACACAACCTGTATCAATTTCTTTTTTTTTTTGTGTGTATAAAGACTTGCTAACGTTTGCAAAGTTCTTGATTCAAATATTATATTACATAATGGGCCTCTTGACATTGAGGTTAAGAATCCAGGTTTGGCGCATGAACATTTTTATCTTTTCAATATAAAATGTTATTTCCTGACATACAAATCAATATTATAAAAATTGAACATTTGTTCATCCTCTCATTCCCTCCTTTATTAAAAAAATTGGTGTCCTGAACTTGGATCCGCGACTAATTCACATTAGATAATTTATTTGTTGACATTTCTATTTCTACTCCATAAAAAAATTTCTCTGATTTCCGTTTTTAAAATGACAAATTTTGAAAATGACCGAACGTTAGGTTAAGTGTATGAAATACTCTATTAAATAATTACTTTCAATAATACTCACATAGTCATTCAATTACGGTTTCAATTTAATTTAACCGTCGTGAGTTTGTTTACATATAGTTAGAAATAACAAATTTACCGACAACCCAATTAGAAATAAACAAACAATGGTCGGTTAGTTGAAAGTGTAAATATAATTGAAATTAAACAATTGT
>JAAMPD010002756.1:0-13143 GCA_025266255.1 Trissolcus basalis
TTTTACTTTTTTTTTTTACTATTGAAATATGGCGGCGTTTATCTGAAATATTAATGGATTGCCTTTTAAAATTTACTGATCGTCACGGTAATTTTTAACTTTGACACAGTACTTTTCACAGTATTTGTCGATTTAAATCCGTTTTGTCGTGAAAATCACGGTAAATTTTAAAGTGTATTTCTCTCAGTGTGATTGTTTCAAAGCACATAAATTCAAAGCGCGTTGACTATTTACATTTCGAAAATGATGAACCTACTATCTGATGCACAAATTATATTATTTGCAGTTTTCTCACAAAACGAAGCTTTGAAATACGAAGCACAAAAAAAAGTAGAAACATGACAAATCAGAGTACTTCCGGAAATGAAGAGTTATTTTATTTGAGTTGGCAATTTTCTAAAATCAAAAAGACGAAACAGAAAAATTGTAAAAGAAGAGGAGAGACAATTGAAGAGCGATGGAAAGTGATAGGCGAAAATGCAGGGGGCTCATGAATGAGTAAAATATGCACGTAGAAAAAAAAGAAGGAGTTGGGACACCTCCTCTCAGAACGTAAGATGAAGGATATCTGTCTCGAGAGGAGAAACGTGAATTGGTGGCACGAAAGGTGACCGAACAGACGTGCAGCGGCAGATAAGAGAAGGTATAAGAGGCTCACTCGGCTGGGGAAACTCGAGAGAAGGGTTGGCCGATCTCCTTTGAAACCCCGTATGCAAAGTTCACGGCATGACAACACTTTTCCACGCAAACTTCCAACGCTTCTATGCGCTCCTCTGCCCGCTTTTTCTCCTGTTTCAGTATAATAGTGCTGTGACGTGAATAACAAAAAGTTATATCTGAAAAATTTCAAAAATTACTTTGTCACGCAAAATGGTATTTCATTATATTGAAAATGAAATAAACCAATAAAACAAGTATACGTCCGCACATTAAAGTTAATCCAATTTTTTTTATACATGACCGATTAAAAATTATTTCATCAATTTTTTCATTCAAAATTTTGTTACACATTTTCTTTACTAATTGGAATACTGTAATTCGTTTATATCAGAGTTGAGATTTGTTTACAGCTTTTAATTAAACTGATTAATTGGTAGTCTTTCATAGAAAATAAAACAAGAAATAAGAATTGTTTGTCGGGTTTCAGGTTTAATTGAGCGAATCTGCAGAACAAAGTCTCACTTGATGACGTTGCACTGACCCGACTGTGTCATTGTTTTGAATGGCAGAACAAACACTTGGGCGGAGGAGGGCTTGGAAATAAGTGGACGACGTCGCAAGAGTGCGGCTACGTGCGCGCACAGAATTTCACCAACGCTGCGATGTCCCAGGCAAGTGGTGCGTGTGTCACTGTCATTTCACAAGTGCAGACAGCAAAACCAACATGCATAATTAAAACTCAACTGTGCTCTCTAACGTAAAAATCAGAAGTCTGGACAGTTTTCAAATAAACAAGGCGAGGAAAAGAAATTGAATAACACAAATAAAAAGCAGACAAATTAAAAGAAACAAAGGGAAGGGAAAATTTGATGATCCTCGAGAGTAGATCAAGTTCATTTGTTTTTTATTGGTATGTTAATATCGCTGGATTGAAGGCATCAATTTTTACGCGATAACAGGGAACAAAAGTCTTGATCAAGTGCTTGAGAACTTTGACGCGACTTTTCAACTCAAATGCCTATTGAACGACTGAACTTGGAAAAGCTATCCCGCGTATATTACACGCGAACATCGTGATTTTCGTAGCGATAACTTTTTGCATCCCGCCCCATGTGGTTCGCGAATGAACGCATCCAAAATTAATATTAATTTTATGTTAAATGTTGCCTGTGAATCTTTTGCAACTGTTACAAAAGTTTTAAACTACATTCTTGATCTTGTTTCAATCCATTATTCATACACGCGCATAGGGAATTCAGCAGATATGATATTTTAAGAAAACGATGCATAATGTGATTCTTCTGGATATTCCTGTCTCATAAATAATTTTGCATTCAAAAAAAAGTTCTTATTACACAAAATGGGTCTGACGCAGTCCCAGTTCTTTTTTTTTTTTTTTTTTTTTGTTCAACTGCTATTTTTTTCATAATCCGCTGATAAAATGGGATTTCACGCTACCTGAATAAAAAGTTTAAAATCTCTACTAATGGTTTTTTATTAAAAAAGCCATTTCGTTCACACGGTTCACGCTGAAATTGAGGAAAAACCTGTTATAAAAACTGTGATAAATGTTTTTTTAAATAATTCTCGCAAAACATACTAATCAAATTGAAAAAATAGATTAAAAAATGTATTTGGTACAATTGTTTCAATAGTCAAAAGAATATTTTCTTCCATTTTGATGCTGAATTGAATGAAAATGTTTTTGCTTGTTTTTCATACTCGAATATTTACTGATGTTTGCGTACACTGACGACAGATTGGATACTACGATTCGTTATATCTGAAGCATCATCCAGGATTGTTTAACAGACAAGACTAAGCTGTGTATTAGTTAGACGAGACACACATGAAGCAGATGCGCGCCGTGCCGGAGCCTGTGCCACTTAACGCCACTTGGTGTATCATCGTGCTTTCGTCGCACCCGCGCCTCAAGTGCTCACCTCCTCGCGTCTCTTTTTAACGAACTACGAGCGATTTGCTATTCCGTCGCCGCTGTCATCGATCCGTCGCTTCACGGTAATCCTATGCGCGCCGCGTCAGAACAAAAACTCACGATTGAAGTACGTGTTTCGCAGCGCGACTCGCTACAATGTTTTCTCCCAGTTCCATCCATATATACATACGTCTCACTTTTCATACCGGTCAACAATTCCGAAACTTGATTCCACTTTTCATCATCGAATTTACCCACACGGACAAAAATTTAATTCATTGATTGAACCAAATTTTTTTTTGTTTATAGTTAGTATAACTTTTTTTTATTTATATATTAGAATACATTATATATATATTGGAAATCTAGTACATGGAGAAACAAATTCAATCCAAATTTACTGAACTGTCAGTATGACGAATCTAAAATGAGGAAAAAAATATTAAAACATACATCAAATTTTGATGAATGAACACACATGGAAATAAATATTAAATTAGTAATTTTTTATGCTCATTCATTAAAATTTGCTGTAAGTTTCAATAACTTTTTACGACTTTTAGATTTTTTCCTTGTATACTGTACAGTTTAGTAAATTTCCATTTATGAATTATAACATTTGATAGAATTTTTTTTTCTCAGTATAGTAATTACTAAAATTCAAGTTACCATGATTGTGTTCATCAGTTTGAGTATATTCTTTAGTTCGTTCTTTGATCAACTTGATCTAAATTTTTGAAAACCTTGTTCAAATTTCTTAGTGATTTGATATTCAGACTAATACGGATAAATTTTATTTATTCGTTAATTTTGACACGAATTCTAAAGCTAAAATATTTATTGGTATATAAAATATATACCAAAATAAATAAAAAAATTCCTATAGGTTACACGTCGACTGAGTAGTTCACTTTGTCAAACAACTATAATTTTTGTTTCATGTTACTAAATTGCCAAGTTAGCATGAATCAGTTCGAATAGATTTGAACCAAAAAAAACGAACTCTTATTATTTTGTAGTAAAATATATTAACCGATTTTTTGTCGGTTCCTCTTTTCCTTCAATTCATTTGTTTCTCCCTCAATTGAAGCCTCTTTTTGGTTCGTCTGCAATAAACATATTTTAAACAGTTATTGTACAAATACCTTTGACGTGCAATTAATTGTTCTTTTAAATTCAAATTTGAACTGAGGGAATTTAATTAAAATTTATTCTTGACTGATTTCATTCAGCCGATATGTTTATTTTACATGCAACATGCAAAATAAACTTTGAACATAGTTCAAGCATTAATATATATACCTATAGATGGATCGTTGAGTTATATATATTTGTGTGCTGGATAGCTGGCAAGGCAACTGAGCTGTTGATTGAATGTGTACACTATGAATGACTCAGATTACTTATAGTAAACAATAGTTTTGGGAGGACCATAAATTGTTAATATTTGTTTAATTGTTAAATGAATAAAAGTTAAAAATGTTCGAAAGTGTCAGTTACAAGTTTGTTTGAAAATATAGGAATCGGGAGGAAGAGAAGAAAGTTAAAAAGTGCCGTTTATTCTGATTTCGTTGTGTTATAATGAAAAGTACGTCTATTTGAGGAAACCATTAAGATGCCACCACGTTGGTGTTATTACAAAATGAATCACAAAAACCGTCAGATGGTGAAAGCATTTTGCGACGTCAAAATTGTGTGCAGTCCCTTTTGCATCTGATGTCAATTGGGAAACCTTAGGATGAACGTATAGGAACGTAAATTCAAAGCTGGCTTATCTTTTATCGCGACTTTATTATCACTAAACATTGCTATCCACTTAAACGTATTTTACTGCGCAAAAGTGTACTGTTCATTAGTTATTTGCAGGTAATGAACGAAAATGTAGAAGCTAGTCGAGTAGTAAAAGCAGTAGTAAATACGGTTTATGTGCAAAGTTCTGTTTAGCAATAAATTAAACGTGCAGTTTTAATGAGTCATAACTTTGTGCATTAATCACACCAAAAAGTAATATGTGCTAATACGCGTTGTTCCGTAATATCCGGGAAGACGGTTGACGGAGTATTGTGGCATGCACATCCGTGCTGAAATGAAACCAAACATATGTGAATCAATTTTGGGACGCCGGGGTTGATTTTGCAAATGAACATTTCCTAGACGAAAAAGATGTCTGGTGTATGTACATCAAATATGTGCATGCCGCAAATATATTTGGATAAGCATCGTTGCTGGCATGTGCGCAGCATAAGAAGGACATGTTTACTGTTGACATCATGTATATGTTGCTACACGTGTGTCCTTCCTTTTGCTGCGGGTCGTCGATCGCCAGAATTCAATTATCAAAATAGAATTAGCAGTTGAAAAATCGGTCACTCGTGACTCGTTGGTATCGAGGTTACGATTCTGATGTATGTTTACGTTGTCATTAAAGCAGCCGGAGGGTAATGAGGTAAATGAAATGGAACATTAAACTGGATCAAACTTCTGTTGTCTTTAATTTCTCTTCGCCCTCCATTCAGAGTACATTTGCGATCGCTAGAATGGCCATTGAATTCACCATGAATCGAAATGAAGTGGAACTTTGACTATTGAAATTAATGAGATTCTGCGGTAAAGCATACGGCTCGAGACTTGCTCATTTTCAAATTAGACGCTACTAATATCTAGCTGCGTATAATCTAGCAGCATATAATGAAGATGATTCTATTCATTGTGATTTTGCATCGGATTTTCTTGCCGTATTTGCTCGCGCGTCGTAAATAACGCGCCTTCAATAGTAAATACAAAACTCGATGATTACGATCATTTTTAATTGAAAAGAAAAGCATTGCAAAAATGGCTGGCTATGAAATTCATACAAGAGCTCTTTCATTACAACATTATTTGCGAGCACGCAGTAATTATACAAAAGTACATTCGCACCATTTTATCTAATAAAAAATAACCAAACTTTTTTTTTATCACCTTTTGTTTTCCGTGACATTATTTAACGTAGGATTATTTGCTTGTGAATAATTGGATTTACAAATTAATTATTTGCGATCAATATCATGTTTGTCCGGATTATTAACAGTATGCTCATTTGAATATTGTTCGCGTAATTCCAGAGAGTCCGGTAGAAAAATAATTTGACACAATTTTTAGCTGTTATCTGGGATTTTATTTCGACCGGATATTTTCAGTTGAAGAAAACTGATTTTATATAGACAAAAAATTTCGTTTCGTGGTTTACGAGTAAAAAAACTCGAACTTGAGTAAAACTTGAAATACCTGATGGGATAAGTATATGGAATATGAAAAACGTTTCTCGATTATAGTGAGTTTCGATGAAATCAGCTTCGCCAAATTATTCATACTGGTTGTTTCTTGCAGAGTAATTATATTAATACGGTTTCTTGAGTTTTAATAATAGAAAAACTATTATTCGAAGATAAAAAAAGTCGGAAAACCCACTAATGCCTCTGTGACAAAACTTTTAATTAAATTACGGAGATATTAAAAAATATGCGATTGTACAAGTTTCAAGTGTGTCGCGTAAATTGTAATACAACTAAAAGTGCTCTGTTTTTTAAATAAAAAATAGGGAACTAAAGTCGGGACTTAAAAAATTTGACATCAAAAAATATGGAAACAAAGCCGATACAAAAAGCTTCAGGAAAGATCTTTATTTTTTGTTTTATCGGTGGAATAAAAAGTAAAGGCTCGTTTCAAAGTTGTATATACTCGGCGGAGGATATAAAATCGTAGCAACAGAGTAGGGATGACGAAAAACACTGGGGACACACTGCAAAGCGTCGAGAATTAAAGTTATACGGTGCCCGGGCGAAAATTTTTTTGAATCCAACAAAATGCGTGAGTTGCAAATGCAATGAAGAACGCAATGGCAAATGGTTGCGGCACAGGATTGCACTCAGATATTTGTCATCCAGGCGGCCCCTTCCCGTTGTTCCTTTCTCGCAGCAGCTCGCAGGACATGGAATCGCATAAATAACAGAGCGGCAAGCTCGTCGTCGATCCATAACGCGATTCGGCACGCTGCTCCACGAGCAACCAAAATGGTTCAGCATTTCGGGCGTGTATATATTTGAAAAGCGATGAGCACCGTCGACGCATTCAGGTCAGATTCGACGAGCAAATGGAATGTATCTAAAGCCGATCGGTCCAACTCAATCGTTTACCTCCGACCGCGATATTTCCCTAACCGTGTTATTTATTATGAGTTGTGGTGAATCGTCCACCGACAAATTTTGTTGCCCTTTTCGTTCGTGGCTTTCACATTGCATTTCGGTTTTCGCCAGATAGATCGGTTATAATTACGCATGGATTTATTAGCTCCGGCCTTCACGAATCATTTTCAATTGAATTCAACAAATTTTTGTATTTTCAGCCCAATCCCTAATCAGATTTATCGTTATGCAGCGAGGTAAAAATGTGTCTCACATAAAGAAGTAATCATTTTTACCAAACAGTTTCATAATTGGAAAACAGAATCCATTTTTGATAGAAATAATTTAAATGTGTAGTAAAAATACCACAAAATTGAATAATTTATATTAAATTTTTGGTCATTATTATAAAATAGTTTTTATTTGTACCAACAAGTTTTTGATCATTTCTTTTCAAAATGATTTTCGTCTCTCACACACAAAACAGTTTAGTCGAAATTATACGAATTGTGATAAATATTATTACACTTTTCTCTCCGTGTATGATAACATATACGATATATTCTATGGCAAATGGGCCACCCTGTTTTTGTACTTCCGAATTAAATAATAAGATAAATGGGTATTTAGATATGTTGCTAATGCAAGTAATTAAATATGAAATTGAAGAGAATGTAACAAAACGAAAATAATGGTCTTACAAATATTCAAATTAAAATTTAATTAATTTTAATCTAAAATGGTTTTAGGTATCAAAAGTATTGTTTCAAAGAAACATTTTGAGAAATTATTTTTTGTTTTTTCATTTTTTTACCATGACAATCAATTTTAATTACAAAATCTTTAAAACCATTACTTTTCTTTTGTTTCATTCTCTTCAATTTCATATATAATAACTTGCATTGGTGGCATACATAAATTCGGAAGTACAAAAACAGCATTCAGAGAACAATTTATTTGAATCTAATAAATTTATCTGGTTATCAACCTAATAAATGTTTATTAGGTTACTATCCCAATAAAATTTATTTAATTTAACTAAAATTTATTAGAGTGGAAAAAAATTATCTGAATGTTTTCTCACTGAAGACCTGTTTGGCATAGAATGCCCTATATATGTTATCATATATATGAGACATGTTTCTGTATGGAAATGACTATTGTTAATTCAGTATAACTATATATACATTGTAAATCTTGTACAAATTGAGATGAAAAGGTGAATTTACATTGGTACGGGAAATTTGTCATTAGGATTGAAGAAAACCATATAAGTGGTTTTCTCAATTACAATTAGAATCCCGAGAGAGGTTTTATAATTGGTCCGCAGGTTTGTAACAGTTGAGTTATCTCAAATCTATGATGATTAATCAGAGGCGTGATTAAGATCTGTGGCCACACATGATCATTCATGGTTATGTAGTTAGTTTTCTGGAACGTTAATTAACGAGCCGAAGCACCGATAATTTACAGCGCAGGAATAGATCCGCACTTTGCAACGAAGCCCTCGACCCGTGCAATCCCATCTTGTTATTCAGTTGGACTTTTGTTCGAATTAAAATTCCCTCGAGCCAATTGCGCTAATTTGATCTAAGACTCGAAAGAAAACTAATCCTTCAATCCCATATAACAATGACAATTTATCCACGAGGTTGTTTCCTTTGAAAGGACTGAATCAGTTTAAAGTTAAAGGCTCGCTGATTAAGCTCTATTGTGGCGCTGATTGATCTTGAAGCGCAACGACGATGTGATTTACTTCGACGATATTTTAAACTGATGATCGGAATCTTCGCCTTCTGCTATTCATATCACGTTCGGCCCCATCCCCAGATTTACAGTTAACTCGACTGTTTATTGCATTATGAATCGTCCGTTTTTCCCTTCGAATCATTTCTTTTACCATTATTTTCACAAACTTGCTCGGAGCTGCTTTGTGAATGAAAAATAAATCAGGCAGAATTTCGGGACCTCGGGCTTCCACTCACTTCGTTATCGTAACAATCTCGTCTGGGATACATACCTGCAACAAAATAATTCATGTCAGAGATGTGCAGCACAATCTAACGCAGATAATAACGCCATTTAAACACAACAATGGAACAGCAAATCGCGTCGCATTACGTTTTCTGAAAAGCGCTTTATTAGCGCAGCTTTTGATAAGATATCGCGAGTAACCACCGAAGAGAGGGTGCACGCCATCGATGCAACTTTCATAACCATCGGCCGGCGCGAGTCTCTTGTTCGTTATCAGAACTCGATAATTGGAAAAGTTTTAAACGTTGCCAGTCTATTTACGCGGATTCTCAATTTTACGTTTGTTTGGCTTGTTTCAAGATTTGTATCGAACATTTTGGCCTCCGGCTTTGTAAACAATTAAAAACGCGACAATGAAAGAAAGCGGGCATGCCTCTCCGCCGTGACCTCGCACTTCAATTTTTAATTAAAAATGTTTTGACAGCCATGCATTAAAAACACTTGAGCGACAAAAAAGCGAACGCATTATAATTGAAAAACACAGGGAAAAAAAGTGCCGGCTACAATTGTAACCGACGCTAAAGTGTCATTGTATATACGGTTGGGAAATAATGAGGTACGTTTGTTTTCAACCAAGCAACGCCGACAAACGCTGAATAACAACTTTTCTAAATAACAGCGCAATTCAATGAAATCAAATCGGGCCAAGGAGTGCAATTACATCCACACAGATCGAACTTTGTCCATGCATTTTTAATTCCATTGATGATCAATATTTTGACAGTTCAAATTAATTGCTTTGGAAAAACAGATGAACCAACTTTTGTTTCAACTTTGTTTTGCCTTATTTTTTAAATCTTTATTTATAAATGCAAATTGCAATTCACCTGCTTTTATTTATAACAATGAAAACAAGGATGTACGTTTTCTTGCGCTTTTTGAACAAACAATTTAAAAAAAAGTGTGCAACTTGTACAATTCTTGAAACGAATATAAATTAGCATCTGGGGACAAATAAACTTCCGGATTCTAGAAAGAGATCTGCATTTGGAAGGTTTTTTTAATGTTTATATAACCTGAAATTACTCTGAAATTTTTTTTTTTTTCATTGGCATTATGAAAAAATCAATAGCTAAAAATGTTTTTGAATTTTTTATTCTTGTGTTATTCAAATATTCTATTGAGATTTTTTATTTCATAAGTTGCAGTATGATTAATTTTCAATGGTAATTTTTTTGAATGTATACGAATTTCAGAATGGAGAGTATGAAATTATTTGCTTTAACTTCTTTATATTTTCATTCCGTTTACAATTAATTTTTCAACATCTGGTGAAAAGGACTTAGGAAATCAGCATTGCAAAAAATGGCTATACAACCTTTAACACTTGGAAAACTCTTGATTTTATTCATGTCATGAAAAAATTGCAATATTTTGTGCATTTTTTGTTCTCTCATGAAGCAAATGTGAGTTTTTCTATTTTATATGCTATTTATATTATATTCATTGGTTTTTAATGCTAATCTTGATTCTTTTTCAATTATTTGAATTTTCTTAGACGAAAACAATATCTGATTATTCAGAAGTCTTACATTTGTGAAAGCTATAATCGAAGTACTTTGTGTATCTGTTTTATCGGAGCAATTTGTTTTTACTATCAAAAAATCGATTTTCGTCAATAAAAGCAAAGATATGGACAGATTTGGTTTCCTGGGATAAAACTATATTAGGATAATATGTTATCAAAGTTCGTGCTGAAAACGTTCGGAAATTCAGTTTTGTGATGAGATATGTGGGTCGCGGTTCGATTGGTACAGAAATGTTTTTTTTTCTGATGGTGGCGCCCGTGTGAATATAACCCACAAGTAACTGCAATAAACGTGAAGAGCCTCGAAGTCTGACGCAATACGTGTTTTTCTACTGCGATACAATTAACCTCTTTTTGCGGCCTCTGCAAAATGTAACACGCCGCGAGCGAGTTACCGTGTTGTGCTTGACGCTGAAGCAAAATAAACACGCGCCCGAATTCTGTTTCATTTACCATGACGCTAAGCGTGGATATGATAAAAAGCAAAGGCTCGATCAGGAGGGATGAATTTCATCCGATAATCCGTCACATTAGACGGCCCAATTTAATTCGAATGGTGATATACGTCGCCGCCAGTAAGGCAGAAGGTACCATTTTTCACGAGGAAGAGCTTGTCATGCTGTAAAGTGTCACTGGAGGAGATTCAGAAAAAATATATCTTTTTCTCCAAATTTTATTATCACCTTACAATAATTGGAACATTGGTTCGATTATTTGCATATGATTTGATAATTTATTCATTCTCCGACTGATTAATGTTGAAACAACAAGAAGTTTTATTATTTTGACAGTGAATCGATATGTCGTAATAAAACATTGAACAATTGAAAAATTCAAATTTCATATCCCATACATATAGAAATGTCTATGGTCAACCAAATGAAATAATTGGGTTACTAATGGCTGTATATTGGATTACAATGGTTGGACTTTTGTTAAGATTCTGAATTGTGCCAATACTCTATATTTTTACTTCCCAAGTAGAAAAAATTTTTTGAATTAAAAATTTTTTGAATTAAAATCAGTAACGATGACATTTCATAATCTTATCCGTGTCGCCGACGATGTTATGACAATGAAAGCTCCCCTTTTCGATTTCGAGAATTGTATGGGGTTCACAAAAAACATAGTTGAATCTCGAAATAATCCACTTGCTCATTTGATAAAAAGAATATAGTAGAGATGTGCAATAAATTAGAGAAGTCAGTTTTGAGAAACATAAGAGCAGAGAAAATTTATCACAAGTTGAAATGAAAGACTTGACTCTAACAACAAATACAGAAGTGCTTTGCAATTTTGTCGAAAACATATTTTTATTCAAAAACTGTTCCTAATAAAATATTTTTGCAATATCATTTATTTACATTTTCGCGAATTTTAAGCTTTGTCTAAAGTCCGTCCAAATTTATTGTTAAAACATCGACTATTTGTGAAAAAATATAATTTCAATGGCTATGTTAATGACAATAATTTTAACTTTAACTTTAACTTCATTATTCGTGAATAATCAATCAATTTTGTCAGTTATGTTACAGTGTTTGAAGTGAATGGTGAATATCCATTACATTGTTATATATGAGAAAGGTTCTGAGAAGCACTTCTAAAATGACCGAAATAATCAAGTTATAACAAAATAATCATAAATGTTAGTTAATCAAGGCCTGCTATGAATAATTTAACATGATGTATAAACATCAAATCAACTGTTAATGCATCGAAAGGGTTCGCTAAAATTCACTTTTGTAGGTGGGAGCTAAATTTATTGCAATATAATTTTGGATTTTAAAATGATCAAAGTCCTGCTGCATTTCGTATAAAATAAAAAGAAAACCACGTCATTCCATTTCAATGATAACATTCATAAAAATAGAGTATTGGGACAATTCAGAATCTTAACAAAAGTCCAACCATTGTAATCCAATATACAGCCACTACTGGCCCAATTATTTCATTTGGTTGACCATAGACATTTCTATATATGGGTTGGGTATAATTTTGATTTCCTACAAGGACAAAAATATACGTGTAAATTCCTTATTATAATAAGTTAACCACATATTTTACGTTGTTTTTAATCTACTTCTTTAAAATGGACTCAAAACAGTGTTTTTATGGGGATAAAAAACTATAATTCAAAAATTTCAACTTTATTCAAGACTCTAATTTTGTTTAAACATGTTCAAAGTTATATTTTATAATTTTTATAATGTTTTAATGTTAGTTAACTGATTTTTCCTCACAGCCATAGATGTATAAATCACTTATAAGTGCATGATTGTACGAATTCAATATAATTCAAAAATATTTAATAATATTTTGTGAAATATATTTTTATCTGTGAGGGTGCATTTATATTTTTTATAGAGTAAAAGGTTTCTTACGTATCATTATGTTGAAAGAAAATGTTTTTCAATCTAAAATTAAAGTTTCAGTTAGGAATAACAATTAAAACTACATGATTGCAAAATTTATGACATGTTACAATGAACAGTAATGATTCTTAACAATATTCAATTATGAAAATGATGTAATCGTATAATTATGCAACAGTATTACACAAACATTCGTATCGTTATCCAACGATTTTCAACATTACGTATAATCTATATTATATTTCATAAATGTGATATACTGAAATCTTCGTTAAATGATTTGTTTAAACATTCATGTTTGTTACATTACAAATTATGCGAAGATCTCCTCTTACCTTTAACTGACGTTCTACACGTTGGCTGGAACCTCTTTTTTAATTTAAGTGGACTGTATAATTTTTGAAGCTAATAAAAAATAAATAAGTTAAATAAAAATAAAAAGAAATATTA
>JAAMPD010002757.1:0-13135 GCA_025266255.1 Trissolcus basalis
GCCCCCGCCGCAAAAANAAAAAAAAAAAAAAAAAAATTCAGCATCGTATGAATTTGATTACTGAGATCACTTAAAGGCATCGTACAATGTGATTAACACATCATCAATTTAACGAGCTAAGCGCTGTTATATTCAACAATAATGAAAACAGACAGACGAAATAGCTGAGAGATACGTAACCTCGTCGTTTGCTCGGCAAACAGGTAGCGTTTGCAAATAATTTTTTGACAGCGACAAACAGCGAAAATGATTAATAGCCGCGGCGGAAACTTTGTGTATATCGAACAAATAAAATCCGTCGGACAAGTGAAACCGCGCGAAGCCGTCGGGTTTTGATGGTGTCTTAATCAATTTAACCCGCGCACGCAATTTGCATATTTATTCGTGTACGAAATGGCGACTTGGCGAGGGCTGCGAGCGCAAGTCTGTGTGTCGGCGAGCTATTCTGTTACGTGTTTACGTTACAGCGATGAGTTTCGCGTCGACGTAAACTCGCATCGCGTTCCCACAAGAGCTAAATTGAGGCGAAAAGGAAATCCTCGCGGATAAACAGCTGAAACTATATTACCCCGCGATTCTTTCCCACGTGCACACTCGATTCGAAAAGTAATCATTCGAACGTCCGTTACTATAATTTCGTAAACGCGAGGAGAGCCGGCCGGATTGTTTTCTACGATTCCGGCTTGTGCCCTCGCACCATCATGAGGATCATGCAAACGCGCGAGCTCGTAATTCGATCCCTCGCAGATGAGGCACGCAAATTTCAGTGCGAGTTTTAGCGCAAGAGTGCGAACCCACCCTGAGCGCCTTCGGCTGGGTACCGCCCCCGCTGGTGCTGTCGCGTTGTCGACGAGCGCGCGAATTAATCGCAATTCATTTCGGTAATTCGTTCGCCGGAAACGAGCTCGGAACCCTCCCCACAGATAAACTCACAAAAATTTTCGATTCGTAAAACACGCTGTTTCATAATTAAGACAGTAATACGAAAATCCAAAGCGATTATTTTTCATTTAAATTATGATTACAAAAATTAAAGTACCCTGCACGGATGAAAATACAAACAAAATATATTTTTCGTGTAGAAAATATATTCAGGCAATAAGTATAATATTTAGTTTATATTCTTTTTATAAATTCCATTACATAAATTTATAAAATATAAAATAGAATATATTTTGGCTGATATATTTTCATCCGTGAGGGACAGGATTAGATAAAAAAATTGAAAATAAAATGTGTACACCAAGAAAGAAATTCTATTAATTATTATAATTCATAAATGAAAATTAAATGAAATGAAATGAAATCTAAAATTCGTAAAAAAATTCTATACTAATTTTTATACTATCTAATTATATAAAATTTCTAATACTAAACTTATATTATTCTTTGATGCTCGTTTATCAAAATTTGCTGTATATTAAAAAAATTTTTTTTTCAAGTTTTCGATTCGTCCCTCTGTACAATACGGTCTCAGTAATATTTGATAGAATGTTTTTTTCCGCGTATTAGGTATTTATGGTGAGGAACGTTTTGTCGGAGTTAACTGTGGTGTTATGTTGTAATTGTATAGCTGATAAAAAAGCGTTTTCAAAGATATTCAAAATATTCGCATCGAACCGATAGAAATAGTTCTGATTCCAATATTCATTTTTGTGAGTGTATACGTTTACCGCCAAGCTATAATGTTTTTTTTTTCGCGGCGCAAAAAAATGTACCTTTCCGACGGTTAGATCGTTCTTTGTTATAGGTTTTTTAACTCACCAGTCTACAGAACAAAATGTTAAGTTTTTCTAAAGCTGCGAAATCGCACTTGCATTTACGTGTGATAAAAAAAACGTTTGCTTCGTTGAAACGATTACGCTGTCAAACACACAATCTTCGTATATTTTGTGGAAATATATTTCAGTCACTCCTACACAGTAGTGTTAGGCTATAATATTACCAATTTATTTTACAGAACCGTTTTTCTGTATACTTTAGAATCTTCTGTGAAAGGTGAAGATAGGTTTTTCCTTTCGAGTTGAAACAATTGAGTTTTACCGTGAAAATATGAAGGATTTCTTAAATTTTACTGGATGTTGAAAATATTTGAAGTTGGATTTTTTATGAACAAATAAAAATTACATATTTTCAACAAACTGACAATAAAAAACTTATTGCATAACAATGTGAACCGGTTTTCTCAGTGGAAGTCTAGTCAATTTCATTTAATTTTGCAAATATATCGATGTCACTTTTTTATCAAGTTTTCATTTGGTGTAAATACATGTATATAAATCTGTAAAAACAAATAACAATTTCGTGTAATTAAAAAAGGTTATAAATAAATGGGTGAAATTATGATGGAATAATTTTGTTCAAACTCGAAGAAAAAATCGCAGAAAATTCTTTCCATAAATAATGATGTTCTTTTTTATTTCCCAGGAAAACCAAGTATGAGTTTTTAAATTAATATAAGATGTGTTTAAAAATTCAACTGACACAGACTGGTTCATCAAATGTTCTAATGAATTTTTCTCCTATTCATGCATCTATATGAAAACAATGTTCCATTGTTATTTTAATGAAAATTGAAGAAAAAATAAGTCATGGCAACAAGATGATCATACATTTTATTTTGATTCATATTCAAATTGCTCTCCCTCGCCATACAAAACATCCTCATCAATATAACGATGATCCATTAATAAAGCGCAAACTTTATATTCAGTTCAATAAATGAAGGGAAGAAAAAAAAAATCTGGTTGCACATATACCAAACTCGCTGTAGTAGTACGTGACACTGCGATAGAAAACGAAGTGTCTGTGATTTATATTAATGAAGTGCATAGAAATACAAGGACCATATACGAAACAAGTTTGAGCACAACGCCGGTGTAACGCGAAGTTCGAAGAAATTTTCACACCTTGTATCTTGTCGCATAATAGACAGATGTTGAACAACGTGATAAATAGAAGTTTAAGTTGTATCAGGCTGCTCATTGAAAGCTGCTCGTCCGGGTCTTATAAATCTTCCTGCTGAATGGCCTGTGCTCATCTCGCGTCTACCGACAATGCGATTTTATAATAAAAATACACGTCAAGAAATTTGTGAGATGATGTCAAACACTCGAGGGAGGTCGATCGGCGCACAAAGAAGCCGCGTGCATCTAATTGAATTATGATACACGCCTTCGGGGAGACGCCGCGTGTGCACTCGAAACTTGCTTTTTAACGAGCGCCCAATTGGGTACGCATATGCGAATACGAATTAGAAGAAAGTCCACTCGAAACTCTCGCACGACGGATGTTTCCATAAAATTAATTCGGGACGCAAATATGGTATGGGTAAACGCGCGACCATCTGTGTATACATAACTCATTTTTAATCAACCATGACACCACGACGATATTTTTTACGACACACCGAGGTACCGCTAAAGAGTCACTTTTCAAACCCTAACGAGCTCGAGGAACGTGTGATTCTTTCGGACAAAAAAAGCAGATCCAATTGACTAGCTAATGGAGAGCAAACAAAAGGCACAAGTCCATAAACTTGTCCCGAAGTTGCATCTGTAGGTAGTTTTCCATATAAAAATAACAAATAGAAACTATACTCTGGAGAGGATGTGTGGCAGTTTTTGGTTTTTACCGGGGCGCATTCGTATTCGCTGACTGGCCTGGCGGAATCAAAAAGAAGCGACGAAAAAAGTATCCGTTAACCACGTCCTCCTGGTCAGTCAAGTGAAAAGGACCGAATTTTCGGTTTGCTAAGCCACCGGTGGTATGGCGTGTTTTCGATTGGCTCTCGACTTATACATACACCGCATGATCGAAGCCAGCGGTACATGACTAGCATCCGCAATCGGGATATTAAGGAACCCTCAAAGGAGCAGTTTTTCTATGGTCGAACGCCGCGCGAGCTACTTTTTACCTAAATACAATTACTGTAATGACCGAACGGACACCGCTATTCAATCTTATTTTCCGAAACAAGCAGGCCGACCTCGACAACAATACAAAATCAGACTCGTCGGGTAGCTACTTTTTTTTGCTCATCACGCTCGTTATGTATCGATGTCAGCTGTACGACACTGATTAATGAACGGGCCAATTTTAGAAAGCACGGAATCACCGAGCCTGTCCGACTCATATCTGTAACTTTATCGAATTATATCAAATGTCGCTCCAATTTTTAATTATACCTCCGCTTCAAAGCGTTGTGCAAAACTGCCTGCCTTTTTTTCTTCTTTCTCTCTCTTTCTCTAACCATCCCTGTGGCTCTTTTTCATAAACGAATCATTAATCTTCGAGCGGCGAGTAGATGCCGGTGAAAAAAAAAGAGCGTATTTGAATAAACGAAATATTTTTCGAGGAATTATATATCTCGAGTCGGCGAGCCCCGGACTATTAATCAAACGGAACTCCTATGGCGAGCCCGGCTGGTCAGTTGTGACAGATTCTTAGTAATTAGACACCCTTCAAGATTCCAGTGGCAAAGCGAACGTTCGGATTTTCATCATCGTTGCAACCCAAAAGGTGCATCCGAAAAAGCGTCCTAATGAACACTTAACTTTGACTTTCATAAAATCATCAAGACCAAAATGTCATTTTAACGAGCAACTATTATTTCCAGTCGTTTCGTAACCGCGTGGAAAATCGCGTTTGTTCGTTGGGACATTGCGTCGAACGTTGCCTTTTTCGACGACGGGGCTTTTGTGGTCGGGCATCAATGCGCGAAACGCAGCTCGCGGCTACAATTGATCGCTTTATTTGAAGTGTAAAAGCGATGTAATTATTCGAAATAAGGCTTGCGAACGAAAGAAATACCTCGAAACGTTCATGGTCAATTACAGTGGTCGGGCTGTACATACAAATATCGACGCAGCAGATCCGGAATATTTCTGCCTGAATGGGAGAGTCTGAGATGAAAACGCAAAGCTGAAGTCGAATGTGAAACTTAAACACCGCTTTCAAAATTGTTGCAAAAGTTTTACATAACTTGTTTATCTTTTGTCTGATAATCGACCGATACCATCTCTTGTTTAGAATAACATTATCTGTTTTATTTTATTTTATTTTATTTATTTATTATTATTATTATTATTATTATTTTTTTTTTGAAAAATAACAACCTAATTATAGAGTCAAGTATGCATGAGAGATTTTCCAGATGAGTTTTACATTTTAAAAAAGTTACGCGTCATGTATTTTTTTTTATTATCGTTCATAGAAGTGGGCGCATTAAAAATATTAAAGTGAGAATAAAAATGAGCTTGCATACTCTCTGTCGACCCGGTATAAAGTCGACTTTTGCGAGGACATTTAATTTGAATTTACTCTTACAATTAAATGAATTCATTTCGGGACACATAATGGCAAATGTTCAATGTACTCGAGCGCTCGGTCTGCCCGAGTCGCGCTGATGCATTCATTCGTTTAATCAGCGCAATTTATTCTATAATCACAACTACATTGCGTTACTTTTCCCTTCTTGCACTCAACTTACCATCACTCGCATGAGGATATTGTGGGCTCCATTATGCCGAGGGTACTTTATGAGGCGCAATTGTGTTGATGTTCTTCTGGGCGTTACGAGATTTTATCGCCAAGTTCCAATATATTTAACGGGGAATTATGACATTTGGCGAATTGTCGCAGCTTTGCACATTTTTCGAATTCTCACGGGTGCAAAAGAGAAAATTTGGAAATTGAAAACAGAAATCACGTGATCGACTCGTTGAGGAGCCAATTTGGTGAATCAAAGTAAATACTTGGTAAAGGGAGGTCACCTTTATATTAATTAATAGTTGGCTGATTCTCCAGTTACGTTGATTTTGCACGTTTGCATTATCTGGCCGACAGAACTGTACGAATAAATTATAGTGGGAAGCGGTGTTCTGTAAAAGCTCACTGGTCAGTCTCATCAAACTTGATGAATCAAAGTACTCGCAGACTTCAAAGCTCGATAACAAAACCGTGCAAACGCACTCGGCAAAAGAAAAAACTATTTTGCGAACAAACAAACATCGAATCAATTAGTTAAAATGTTTCGCTGACAGCATGCTTTTTTCGTCAGGCACATATCTCAAATTAAAAGTCGAAAAAATTTGTTTAGTCACCCGTAGTGAAAACTTTCAAAAAAAAAAAAAAAAAAAAAAATAAGAAAAAAAAACCGAAAATAAGATGGTCAATAACGAAGGTAAAATTTATATAAAGATGAGAAAACACTACAACTACCTAACTTTTTCTAATTTCTGCAATGCCATCTTTTGAAATTTAGTTTTAACCTAAGTTAACCTGGAAGTCAGAAATTTTTAGTGTTTTCTCAGTGGAAATCAAATAGCCAATTCACTGGGCCAAAGAGAAAAATATTTCGCAAACAAGCAAACATCAAATCAATTAGTTAAAATGTTTTGCCAGCAGCATGTTTTTTTCGTCAGACGAATATCTCAAATCGAAAGTCGAAATTAGTTCAGTCACCCAAAATGAAATATTAAAAAAAAAAGAAATCAGCTTATCAAAAGTTATAAAAAAAAAGTTTAAACAAAAGTTGCTTTGTTTTCAAACGGTGAAAATGATTCGAACCGTAAATTGATATTTTTAAACTGTTTGATCAGAGCCATTGTTATTATAGTTTTAATACATAATAAATCTATGAGCCTCGAAGTTCGTCGTGACGGAATGATTCGACTGCTTTTCCACAAAACTGAAGCACTCTTCAGTGTATACTTCTCCGACACTTCTCTGACACTTCAGCAATGTCATTATGTATTCAAGTGTCTGTTCGCTAATCGACCTTAGAAGATGACACATTGATTTCAAAGCGCCCGGCTATACTTTACTCATAAAAGTAATTTCAAGCATCTTCGAGGCGTCACTTATTTCCAATCGATAGTGAAAGCAACGCAAGAAAAACACGACATCACAAAACAATCATCGGCCAATTAAATTTTCAAAGCCCACACAGAAACAAACACTTTTTTTTCGAATAACAAACTGGTTGTTTTTTTTTTCTTTCTTTCTTTTTCGAAAATTCAACATGGAAATTCTTCCCAGTGGATTATCAGTTTGATTGGTGTTTCATCTAGGTGGCTGGACTCTAATAAGAAATTCCTGTCAGATTAAGATAAAAACAAGTTACCACAAACAGAACCAAACCAGCTCAGTTTTCTGATTTTTGAGCATGGAGCATGGAAAATCGTCTGATGTTATCTTCTGCTTTCAGAACAATTTCCAGTTGTAGATTCTTCCGGTCGTGCGATACTTGTTGGACTTTGCGGCGGATTAAGCGAGCGTCTTTTGCGTCTCCTCCTCGTCTATGATTTGGCCGCGCGGGGGACCTGAGTCTCTCTCAGACGACGGAACAAACGTCGCTCTTCTTAGAGCTTCTTAGGTGGTCGCTCTCGTGGCGCAAAATAGACGACGGTCTCGAACCGCCGGCGGTGCCAAACCGCCTGACAACGCAAGTCGTGAAATTTGCTCCACATCTGGATCATCTTGAGCCATACTTTTCTTTCGTGGCGATAAAAAACCAACATTATCAGATTAGATCCCCGGCGATTGATTTACGCGACGCAGTCACTTTTTTACCAATCCTCCCTCTCTTTCTTTTTTTTTTTTTTTTTTTTTTTAATCAACCGACAAATTTTTATCCCTGCACACACAGGCTCGTAAATTTTGGCTCGCGCACATGTTTCAGCACGAAAAATGTATTGCGACAGTTTTTGCACGTTTTTACGATTTCCACGCGCTATTTGATTGTTTGAAACGTTGCCATAAACATGCGATTTTTTCGGAATTCGCACGGGAGAAAGCAAAACGATTTCAAAACTGCGGGGACATTTATTAACTCGGACTTTAATTAATTCCCCTCGACCTTCCAATATCGCCGTGCAAATGTCATAAGATCTTTCCATAACGGCGGCATTAATGTGTCGCGAGATGCAATTTAAGTGCTTCATTTTTAGCTTACTCGCAAACCTTATGTGTTCTATAAAAGTGACATAAATTTTCCACCGCCGTCGAGTTATGAAATTTAATTTTGCTCAAACCTGTATATAAAAAAAAAAAAGAAAAAAAAGATTCGCCCTTATATACCTGGTTTGTTTTATCAGCTCGCTTAGATATTATTGCAGAAACTATACAATATAACCCAACAAAATGTCACATCTAAAATTACAAGCTGAAACAAAAAAGCAAAAAAAAAAAAATACAAAAAAATAAAGAAAAAAGAAAAAACAATCTCCCTTGGAAAATATCTGAAATTCATAAGCGTTAAAGGGAAAATCGGTGGAAAATCACACCCCGAAAATTATTTGCCAAACGCATATCTGTCAGCTGCGGCGATGCGTCCGAAACAAATGATCTTACTTTAACGGCTGAGAAGATCATTTACATACGTGCGGTCTATCCATTAACAAAATAACGTAATTACAAAAGAGGAATGATAAATCGGTCTGGCCGTGAAATGTTTCAGCTCTTCGGGCAGAATAATGGCTCTTTGCGTGCAGACACATTCATAGCCGCGGCGCGCACTAGCATGTCACTTCCGCGGTAATATTAAACGCGTGCCACCCTTAATGCGTCGAGCACGCCTCACCCCCGGCCTTAAAAAAAGAGCTCCACGGATAAGGGGGGTAGCGCCACGCTGACAAATGCCACGTAATAGGACCGATTGTTCGCTGTCAGGCCAATTTGAGTGGCGGCCTAGTCAGTCCTGAAAGGGCCTCTGGGAGAGCCCCTCCGGAAAAGGCGAACCCTGGCTCCACCTCTGTCCGCGGAACAGGAACACTGAGCCACAAAGCGCGAGCGTTTGTAGAAAAGGGTTGCTTTTTTTCGGTTCATTCAACGTGACCCCACGCACCGTATGTCATTCTAGACGCGCCTATTACACTGCGAAATAAAAAAAATGCTCCTATTCGGGGCAGGACATACACCCATTATGCACCCGCGATATTGTGTTACATGGGAATAGAGCTTAAGCTACACTACATGATTTGATGAATTCGCCCCTTGTATAATGGGTCGTAATATTTGGTTCACGCAGTGAATGATTAGTACCTTTTTTGTCACCAAGAAATATCTCACAGTATACATTTGCATTCGGTCTCTTTTTATTCTACTACAAAATGTATAATGCCACCTTGTTGTTGTCAATTTTGAAAAATTAGTTTCATCGGTATCGTTGGCTTGGTATTATGAAATTACGAACTTGCGAAAGTAGAACAATGGAAAGAAGTCGTAATAAGTCTTGAGACAAAAAAAGTGAAATCTGCTTTTGGAATGTACAACAATCAGTTTTCGAAACTTCGTTTTTTTTTTGTTCAGTTCGGTTGTGCATTAATTAGCACGATTGAATGATCGAATTATTTTTGCCGATCGGTGTTCCACCTACCGATAACAATTTTTCGCAATTATATTAATTCCAAACTTCGAGTGCACACGGACGAACAAACTTTCGCACGCAAAATCATAATGTTTCCGTGGCGCGCGCATTCATCAAGTTTTCGTCGGGGTGGAAAAAAGTTTGGAAACAGTTCCATTACCGACGTGAAACTTTTGATCAAGGTTTGTCTGAATATTATTGGTGCGCGATGTAATTATAATCAATTTAAAACCGGCAAAGTGGCTTGTTGAAAAAAAAGGGGTTTGCAAACCAACCCCTAAAAGCGTCGCGCGTCGACCATCGGGGGCATTTCAATTCGTTCAAACATTTTCGATTCGGCCCTTTTTGTTATTAGCTTGCAGTTGAAAAATGAAATTACGAGAGGAGTGACACGAGTAATGGCATTATACCGCGAGTGCGGGGCATCGCACACGCGTAACCAAATTAATAGTTGGCCTGTCGCGCGCAACTGAAAATATCAAACCGAAAAAGCGTAGCCTTTTCGGCTAGAGAGAGACGAGTCCGCGCGGTTTGCGCCGTTCATTATGCTCTCACAAGCGCAAACCGAAAGTTGGCAAACCGAACTTTTCGAGAGTAAGAAAGGTTCTTTGTTTCGGTGTGCCCGAAGTTATGAATGGCCTACTTCATATTTCAAGTTTCAACATGTGTACACTTATCAGCACACAAGTGAATATCTTTCCTAAACAAGTGGCGCGTCCGTCGAATGTGTTCCCTCTATTTTTGCTTCCAAAAAGCCTCTCGTCCGTTCTATGACGGAAGTAATTAATTTTGGTACTGATAAATGAGCATTTCATGACTCTTGAATGGCTAGCCTCGCTTATCTAATCAGAGCCTTTTCGGCGATTATTTTTTATCTAATTACTTCTACGCTAATTATATAATTTCAGCTGCTATCGGTGGAATATTTTTTCGGTCATCGACGGTACACTCTATTCATACCCATCACATTGATTACAACCTACTTTTTTTATTTCTACTCTATATTTTTTTTTAATTGAAGTTCCTCTCTTTATCCCGAAGTAATAAAACTTTTTTGATTAAATTTTTCGATTAAATCGACGCGTATTATTTCGTTCACAAATGTTTGCGTTATGTAAAACAGAATCGAAACTGCATCACGAGCATTTATTTGAGAAGCAGGCCGAAAAAAAAATTGCACATATTTATACAATCGACGGACGGAGCCATTTTTAAATCGCCGAAAAAAATATAAAAGAGTTCATTTTCGGTCTGAATAACAGGAGGATATGAAAAGATGTAATAATCTATACAGCGCAGAAAAAAGAAGTAGGGGGGCGGGAGGTAGAAAAATGACGGATTTTGCGTCCACAAGCACTTGTCGAATCGTCGACTTAGCTGGGAATCCAGTCAACAAATCAGGGCGCATATTACTTTCGATCCTAAAACAACAAACCGACCTCCAACTTTGAACTACCGTGTCACGTAATAGAGTAAATGAATGTGTACAAACGTCGTGTAGATTGTGTCGTCGGGAATGCAACAAAGCCAATGGCCCCCGACATTAAGCGTATACATTTGTACACGATTATCCGTCCTTGTCGTTGGTGCGCCCCTCGTCTCATCCGCGTTGGCTACCCCAACCGGCGCTCCTTTTCAAAGCCGCTTGTCCCCATGATTTTGTATTAGATAATCACCCGCGGACAAAGAGGCCGAGCGCCGCCGAATGCGCCCGAGCGAGACACCAACAGGGCCGACTTAAAAGGCTGCAATGCCAGCGTACATATTATATATAGAATATATAGGCATCGGCTGCTTGGGGATCGTCGGAGGCCCCTCGAGTGCGTACATACGCGCAGGGTAAACAGCGCCAATGAGCGATGCCTCGGTCCTTCGAGCCCCGAGCAAGACGTTTCTTTTGTGCCGATTAATGGCAGTCTACCGATGTATAAACTTTTCCTGCCCGATGAAAAATAAACGAAAAATTGAAAAAAAAAAAAATTATAATAAAGCCGGTCAACGGAGTCCGAGGCGTCAGGTTGCATAAACGAGTCTTCGGCGTCCCGCTCGAGCCAATCGCATTAGTGCCTGCATCTGCCGTTATCTAACGCCGGTGTTGCACCGACCTCGTCGCAGCTTAACACGGCTTACGATCGACATTTACGCGCAATTGGAAAGTAGTTAAGTCCCTGATCCCTCGCACCGATTTCACGCGATATTCACAACCGGTGAAAGTTTCTTCTTTTTTTCATCCTCCACGGTTAATTTATGAAGCTCCAGAGTCGGTTCTGAAAATCAGAAAAAAATTGACTAGTTGAAAAAGTTCCAGTTGTACGTTTCAATGAGATTAAGAAAATCGTGAATGGGGAACAAAAAATTGGGCAGTCCGATCAGGTGTTCTCGGGTTCGTGCCGTCTTTTTAGTATTGTATCTTAGTTTGGTATTTTACTGTTATAAAAACTGGCTCATCTGTGAATCGACAAAGCGTTAATTGTTTCTTCAATTTATTAACCACGGTTTTTTTTTCTCTCCTGTTTAGAAGAGTTTATTTTCATGGTAATTTCATTGTGAGGTTTATCTCTCGTTTGATTATTATCTTTATTTGATTATATTGTATAAAGTGTTTCTAGTCAGTAAAATTCGAAAGTCTAAGTGAATAGACAGTTTGGAAGAAAATGGTGTCAAGAGGTCTTGAACACAAACGTCCACTGTTTGTACTTTTTTATGTTACTTTTTTTTTCACTAATGAAAAGATCTCACGCAAGCTCAACAATCCAGCAATTTTAACCGTTTGAAACAATGATATGTTTTTCTACAAAGGCATTCGGTGAAAGAGAAATTATTTTTTTGAAAATTTTTCGATACGATAAAACCACAGAAAAACCATCATTTGTTTTGTGGACAAAGTTTTTTCTTACTGGATGATCTCTTTCGAGGATGGAAAAGTTTAATGACTTGGACGTGACAAGTGCAGGTCAGGGGTGTTTTATGTATGATTTTTGCCCGATACACAAATTAAGGAAACTTACAATATTATCCAACTCGTTTGTTTGGTAAATCGTACCTTTATTGTGCGGTGTCTAAAAGATCTATCGGGCTGACAAAGTCACCAGCGGAATCAGAAACAATTTTGTCACGTTTCAGAGCTCGGTTGCGCTGCAGGGGAGCTGCAATAATTAACTCGACTATTACCTCTCTGTCGGTACATTTTCTCCGATAGAAAAATGTCGTACCTTTTTCCCACGAGCACACACCACATCTGCCTTTTTTACGTATCCGAAGCATATTGGGGTTTTTTACTCCATATTATTTTTCGATGTAAAAAAGCAACCCAGAAAGCCTGCGCGAAAAAAGTGCAAACAAAAAATTAGATAGGAAAAAGATTTCAGTCGTTTGATGATTGATTTCATTTGTTGATTGTGTTTGAAAGTATAAATTGGCTGAAATTTTTCGATTCGCCTGTTAAATCGTTATTTTGACTGTTCGAGCCTAAACATTAGTCTAAAAGAAATCTTTGCTTTTTGTTTCAGGTAAGGAACCAACTGTGCTTGTACACGAGTTCAAAGATGCAAGAGCCACAAACAGTAAGATATTAATCAAAATTAGTACCTCACACCCCGACATCAATCGTACCGATCGACATCTGGATTGCGAGCTCGTTCTCAAACCGATGCTCACAAATCTAATTTCAACTTTGAGTCCGACAAGATTTACCGGATGCCAAACTAATAAAAAGAATCATGATATTCATTCAAATGAAAAAAAAAAAAAAAAAAAAAAAAATTA
>JAAMPD010002758.1:0-13140 GCA_025266255.1 Trissolcus basalis
TCATCTTTGTCATTTTTTTTTTTTTTTTTTTTTTTTTTTTTTTTTCTATAGGGTCAAGCTCGGTAAGAGTGACACCTGACAAATATTTGTATTTGAAATACTCAAAATACACAAATAACAAATATATTTTTCACCAATTTTAAAATCAGATTTTTTTTATCAAAAAAAGACACAATAAACAAAAATAAAAAATCTAAAACTAAGAATTCATTTTTTTTTAATTTCAATTTTACACTTTTTTAAATTTGGTGTTTCAGAAATTTGTATTTCATTGACAAGATATAAACATTTATTTATTGTTTTTCAATTCAAATTGTTTTCTTTTTTTTTATTTATTTATTTTTTTTTGAATGGACTTAAAAATTGTTAAAAAAGGTTGTTGTTTTTACAAGACCGTTTTTAATTGAAACAAGTTATATGATTCGCACGATAATGCATTTGATTTCGTCTCGTATCTTGCATTTCGACGGACGTAAATCAACCGACAATACGGAATTCGTCTAATTAGCATAAATTCCAGCTCTCGGTTTGCATATTGGCTGGAAAGTTGATCGCCGAGCTAAGACAATGTATCATTCGTCAGCGCTGCGAGTCCATTGGCATTTTATTCATTAGACGCGTTTGTTTATACCCATTCTCGTTTGGCCCTAAATAAATGCATATTTATAATGGCGGGCGTGCCGCAATAATCGGCGCACGTGCACTCTCTCGGAAACACGCACGCGGAAAATGATTTGCTCTATGCTAAAAGGCCGTCGGTTTATCTGCGCTGCCTCGCGTTTATGTTGCTTTTAATGCAAGACAAATGACAAAATAATGTCTACATGATAAAAGAATGTCCGTTCAAAAGTTATGGCATGCATTTGCGCTCAACGGCGTTAGAGAATTTGTTCGGTGCATGAATATTTTACACGCCGGACCGATGTCAGTGACGGCGTTGAAAATAAAAAAAAAATTTTTTTTCATATAATCGTTATGGCGCTATAAATTCAATCGTCGAATTTTTATTGCCCCCCGTGTTGTAACTCGGCAATGATGTTGCAATTGCGATTTCTAAACGGTGACATTTTCATTTTTACTTGATTGTTTTTTCAAATTGTGTTTTTTGTTTGTTTCCGTTTTTTTTTTTTTTTTGTATTGTTCATTGTATTACAATTTTGGAATGGATAAAAATGTTTGTGAAAAAAATTGAGAGGTGAAATTATGAATTGTGAATAAACGAGAGGGAAAGATTTGTTTGATAGTTTTTATTTTGAAATTTGATTTATTAATTATTAGAAGTGTTTAGAGTAGCCACGAAAATTTGTGGCTGCGGCTCTGCGATTCTATTTATGTCATTCACGCTCCGCTGCTTTGCATTATTCGCGCTCTTCTACACTTGGCACTATACGCGTTTGCCATTCCTTGTCCACTTTTGCGTTTGCATATCCTTCGTGCAGTTACCAGAGTGTGCGAGCTAAGTGTATTTTCTTCGATCGCTATCTTCAATCAAACATTTTCTCACGTCATTTTTCTGCTTCAGCCTCGTTGTTTTTATCGCCGATGAAAATAACCTACCGATGCACTTATTACACAACGGTTGTTATAATTGTATTTTCGCTCTTCTAATGGAGTTTCGGCTCTGCTTAAACGAAAGTCATTACTCGTGAGGATAGAAACTGCAGAGTGTAAAAAACTTCATCAATTGTTTTGCCATCATCTTGACATCATTAGAAAATCATTAATCAGAAATTAAATTTAGTTCATTAAGAAACGAATTGTTTTCGATAGGCAGGGATAAAAATAAAATCTGCGATGTACAAGTGGAATTAACACACTTTTGTAACATTCAACAATCTTTTGCAATGAACGTTGCGAAAAATTTACAAACGATATTTGGGACATTTTGAAATTGAAACTTTTTTTCTAATAAAAAATAACAAAAATTATAATTAAAGTTTCTCATATAATATAAAAGTTGAAATTAAAAGTTTGGGTTTGCCTTCTAATTTTTTTTTCTCGTCGATTATGGACTCATCGAGATAAACTACTGAACTTTAATTTTGCATCGGCGCATTGGATCGCTATCGAGGCAACAAAATCAAGGACTCGGTTGCAACAAGACAATGCTTGTTTGTAATTAACGTCGCGAAAAGTGTTCAAGGATCGTCGGGAACGCAACGCAGCCCATAAATATCGATCTTTATATTAATAAATTCTTTCTTGTAGGTCTCGACAATGCGTGACGAAATTAATAATAATCCAACATAGCGTTCCGAGTCGGCTGAGCGTAGCGTGCCACGTTGCCTGGGTGTGGTGACTTTTTGCCGCGATCGCCATTTCTGTACAGTCGGCGCGTGTGCCCTTTGCAAACGAGATTTTCATCAAAGCCTGAGCGTGACTCGGCCGTAGGAAGAGGAGAGCCACGCATCACCTGGAATCGTCGTCTGGATTGAGTTTGCAGTCAAAACAGAAAGCCGTGAAATCAAACTCACAATGGAGGCCGACCTCCTTTTCTGAAACAGAAACAAATTTGCTCCGAGAGGAGAGTCAAACAAAAAAGAAAAAAAAGAAAAACGTAGACGCGACAAAAAACGAATCGCGCACCCACGAACCCACCGAGGTTGAAATTTCTAGATGCGGAATAAATTAACCGCAGGGATATAATAAAGAACTGTACACGGACTCTTGTAACGAGACCTTGCGTAACATTATACACTCGCTTGGATGCAAGTTGAGACATTCGATAGTCTGCATTTAACATTTTATTATCTAATAAAATCACGGAAAACCAAGGGAGTCGATTAACGCCGGTACAAAACTTATGAAAGCAATGAAGAGAGAGAGAGAGAGGGGAGATGGAGGGGGGGGGGAATAAAAAAAATCGCACAAATTAATTCAGCGGTGGTTTAGAGAATTTCAAATGGTCCGACGTGCTTGACGCAACACGCCTTCCGCAGTGAAAGAAGCCTAGAGGCATTGTTATTCGACTACATCAACTTCTGCGACGGAAATGTGGAAAGCGGAAATTGCTCGGTTCGACACGGACTCAGAGTTACCTGTATTTAAAACTAAACCGCGTTTAAAATTATTTCGGACACTTATAAAATTTTCTACTGATTTTTCATTGGTAGTTTTTTTTCGTTTTGTAATTTTATACACAGGGTTGAGCATTTTCGAATGAGTTTGGTTTTTCGCTGGGAATTCGTAGTCGCTGAATTGCGTCCGACCCGGCGATGCGGTCGATACAACGCAAAATGATTCGGGCGTTGCGCGGGCTTCAGTCGAGGAAAAGCAATGACCGTCATTGATCATGCACTTTTGATGCTACGCGCATACACGCAGGGCTCGTCTGCGAATGTGAATTGTGTATATTGACCTCGGGCCGTTTCATCCGCCGGGATCGATTTGTCCCGGCGACCGTCAACGATGATGCGCACCGTTAAAACGATAAGGTTTGTTTTAATAACGAGTTAACGAATTTAACGGAAAAACACAAAAAATCAGCTGGGCTGCAAAATCGTCTGGACCAAAATTTTGTCCAAACGAATAATTTTGAGGAGAATTTTGTATTTTACTTTTTTTTTATTTTTGTTTGGGAAGGTGGAAGGGGGACGATCGCAGTCATTTGTTACTTGTCATTGCGAGATTGCGAGAGTCATCTGGATTGAAAAGCTGATACTCAGCGTCGCGTCTGGAAATCACGAATTAGACAATACTCGCAATTGTATTGATTTTTCGTCACGCTGACTTATCTGAAAGTTATTTGCCCGACGATCAAGATCGCTAAATTTAATCGCCTTGCAAACAGTCGTCTTGACTTAATGTTATGTTGAGATAGATTAATGGATTACGCTTAAGCATGAGCTTAGTCATTTTGTAAACGTGCACACAGAACCTTGCTATCCTTCGCGCATCGGCCTGACACATTGGCAGCAACTGCTTTTCTCACAATATAATTGCAAAGATATATAATTAGCCAAAGCCCGTGACGTTTCGTATAATTATTTCAATCGGTTGAGAAAAATTTAACTAATGGTAGAAAGTGTTTTAATATTACTTCCTGTTTTTACATTTTCATCATTTTTCAATCTTTAACAATTTCTTTTCTGATAGAAAATTTTATTTAAAAAATTTTTACCCTTTTCCATTTAGAATTTTATGTTTTACAATTCATATTTTGTATTACATATTTTTGTTTTGCATTTTGCATTTCTTTATATCATTTTTTTAACTTTTTTTATTTTGTATGTTTTTGTGTTTCAGGTATGGTATAAGCTGTGTTAAATATTTGAATTCGAAGACTGCTTTGATAATTTGTAAGTAAATCAACTGCCGACTGCAGTTGCAATTATCAAACGAACAAACAAATTTTCTTGTCAAACATTATTTTTGGGGCTAAAAATCAAGCGACGCGCAAATGACTTGCAAACAAGTTGCGATATACGCGAACGGGCGTCGAATCACTTTGCAAACACGTCGCTCGATTCGACAGGGAGCGATAGAGGGCGCCACCGAAAGTGCAATCGCGCAACGACGAACCTTTTCGAGGCGCGGCACACGTTGCGATTAATAAAAATTGCTAATGGTGGACCCACGAGACCTTTTGAGAACAATCGATCGTCATTCAGGTCCCTCTCGCGTTTTCGCCCCCGCTCTCGCAAACGAGCCTTTCCGAGTGAAAGTCACCGGGCATTGGTAGCATTCTGCAGTTTCTTTGCCGATCGCTACAAAACCGAGCACGTTAAACCACCTAAGTGGGTCAGGTGCAGACGTTCCACCATCTCTCCGATCTTGTAAATTTTTCATTTTGTCTTTCAAAACAACAACCGATTTCTAAAATTCGAAAAAAAACTGAAAATTTCATCATCTCTCTGTTTTTCCCAATTTTTGACGACGAGTTTTTGACTTTTTTGTTTTTTTTCTTCATGAATAATTTAAATTTCCAATTCAAGCTCGAAGGTATCGCGAGTTGCCGATCTAACCCGCGCATAAATAAAGATAATCTGAGCGCACATGAATAGACCAAATTAGTCCCTAGCATAGATCACGGTGAATCGAAGTGACAAGGAGTGTACATGTCTGTACACTTCTTATCTGATTAGGTGCGAAAAGTGATCTTATCATTTCTAAAAATATTCGATCCCGAGTCGCGATTGCGACACGTGTGGTTTGCAACATACACGGCCTAATCAAATTTTAACATACGTGATTACGTTCGAATATAATTCAGTGAGCTAAGCTTGTTTAATTAGACTTGGTTAGGCTCAAACATGCTTCGCAGCGGCTTTAATCAGCGCGCCAACCTCTGTGTCTAATCCTGTGTTATCTATCTCGGCTTGGTTTAAAGTTGATCTCGACTGATTTGTTGAAGAAACTGACAAATCTGATTAGCCTCGAACAGTGGTCATGACAAATATAATTGGCTTTGAATATGTCTAATCAGATCACTCGTTCTTACGTCTAAATCACTGTTCATTTCCAACTTCGAAGCGCCAAACATTTTTCATTCCCTCTTTTGTTTTCGTCTTTGTCTTTTGTTTTTCACTTCAGTGTCAAATTTTATTAAAAATATCAAAATATAAGTCTCTGTTCGGAGAACCACCCTCAACCTACTGGACGTTCATTTTTCTAACCAAAAACATATGTCGTAATTGAAGGGGAGGGGGAAGAGGGATATTAAAAAAATTGTTTAGCATTTTGCAAACGCGACAACGTGAAAAGTTGGCGTTTCATGGATGAATTAATAATACGAAGCGTAGGTTTTGATTGACATTGTCAATAATTAATAATGCATCAACTTCAAACACAGGCAGCACTCATCGTAGATAAAAAGTTTGGGAACATGTATTGAAATAACATATACAAAACGCTCGACGGATTTTATTGTTTTTTTCCTCCCGTTTCCACACCTCTGCTTATAGTTTATAATTTCAGCGAGTTTTTGTTCGCTTTCCTGCACACACACTGCGTTCATAAAATTTTAATGAACAAAAAATGGACATCTACTCGGCAAAATCTCTGGTGATTGAAACAAAAATTCATTTTCATATATCAGTCCCTTGCTTTTCTGTAAAACACTATATGAGATAATTCTTTTTTTGAAAAAAAAAAAATCTTACTCTCTCTTAAAAATAAAAACCGAATTTGTTACTTTGCAAAATATTTATCGTTTCCATCGACGTTGGATCGAGTGAGTTGTAATTGCAACGAAGCACTTTTTCTATCGATTATTGTCGAATTATTCGTAACTCAGAGCGAAGAGGCGTGGATATTTTCATAGCCCGGTGAGCACCGATTTGGCAATCGTCTCAAAAATCGCAAGGCGAATTTAATGGCGTTCCTGAATCAAATGCCACAACGCCATTGAACGGCCGTTAACTGAAATAACGGCTCCATTAAAATATCTGCACTCTACCGAGTCCGGACACGTACGTGCTGCTTTGTCGATCGTTAGATCGTTCGGTAAACGCGTTTTAGCACCGCTCCACTGCAGTCAAATTATTTCGCGCGATTATCGCCAGAACCCGATTCCTCTCCTGGAGGCACACTCCTTCAGTGATTGGCAAATACAATTTATATCACTCCAGAGCCTGTCTAATTCTTTCATTTTTCTTTTTCCAGTTAATACAATTGTTTTTCTTTCCTTTCTCTCTCTGCTCCCATCAAAAAGTATCTGAAACGGGGGAAAAAAACAAAATAGACTGACTTATACATCTGTAATAATATATAATTACATTTAATATCACGAAATACTTTGTAAATAATATTATAAAGTTTCACACACCGATAGTTCTTGGGCGAAATCTCGGCGAGATCTTTTTGGCATAATTCCAAACTCGCGAAGCAAGGAAAAGTTACGTTCAGTTAAGATTTCGATCCTATTTCCGTACCGTTCGGGTCGGCGACCCAAACCAAGTTGCATATTCAGCGCCATTTTGCTCTGCAGATTGAGTTCAGAATTTCCCCCCCCCCCCTTCTTTTTTGTTAAGGACGTTGTGATTGACGCGACCTGTTGATGTCCGGCGTTGGGGCAAATTTTTCGCGCGCGATCCCTGACATGCTCCGGGATCATCGGCCGTGTTGACAGATTGGGTGAAGTTAGACGAGAACGGCTCGCGATTCGAAACAGCCGAGCGAGCTCGGTGCTGCGACAAATAACCGTCGTTACTCGGGACACGCGCTCCGATCGTTTGAAAATAAAGTTCGCGTTCAAATCACCGTCATCATTTATGTCTCGAAATACTGGCGCGAATATCTTAGGTGCTAAGTCAATCGGATCAGCTATGCGAAAAATGTTTCATTAGCCAATGCAACATTTTATAATAATAAATCGGTACAGGTTTAACATTGTCAGAGCCGCTCGATAATGCGAGTGTTAATCAAATTCAAATCCCAAGTAGCGCGCGGGACAAATTACGTTGTTACGGGCAAAGAATTTATAACCAGTGATAAAATTTTTCGTTGTATATAAGTGGAATATTGATGAACGTTCGTTTAGATCGCATAAAAGATAGGGACCAAGCTGTATCCAACCCAGGCGAAAATAAATGTTAAATAATTGGTGTGTAATTGTTCGCTCGCCTCGCAGGTGCAAACAAATGGCCAGATTATACCTTTAATAGCCCCAAGACGGAGATTTCTTGCTGCCACTATTTTGAGTATTTTCACACATAAGAGTAATTTTATACTTCGGCTTCAACCATAAAGACTCATTATTGTGACGCTAAATATAACGTGGAATCCCGTCTGGAACAAAAAATCATCGTAACTTTGTTATATTTTTATTCCGACTAATTATAACGAAAATGGAAAAACCTGCAACGTTTTTTTTTTTCATGCACAAACCTCTATGATGGAGACATTTTTGTTGCTAGTTTTCATATGTTTTGCATTAAATTACACCATCATTGTTTTCAACAATTTCCAATTATACCAAACTATCTTTTCCCACAACCATTTCGAAGAAGTTAATTTTTATATCCCATGAAACGATTGACTTCTTTTATGTTTTATCTTTTAATTCTTTTCTGCAAAAAATATTAGTATATAATAAATATGTATAAATTATTTTGTAACAAAATTAATTAAATTTCAAAATACAAAATCAATTCAATCATTAATTATTTATAAAAATGTCAATAAAAGTTCGAAAATTTTTTATGTAAATAAAAAGTTTTTTCTCGCTGTGATTAACCACTCGGGTAATGCGGCTTCTCAAGATTTGATTGCCAGACGTTGAAACAAGTTGAAAAATGGGAAATATTTTAACGAGTGATCTGCGGATGCGACGGAGTGTGCGTTATCATTAGATCTGTCGCGCGACATTCTTACAAATTTTTTCATTGATAATCACCGGACGTCTAGCTGTCTGGTCGGCGACGACTCTGCCGATGCATTTGCCAAGGCTGTTAATTAATGATTAGTTTTCCAACGATCGAGCCGAGACTCGTGCGAAAACCCGCCACTTCGAGTTACGTCGAGCCAAGAGTTTGCAGGCAAGAAATCGTCTTGAGAGTGTCAACCGCGTCCTCAAACACCCGACCTTTTGACGACAACGAAAAAAAATTGCTACAATCTAATTAACGGTGTTCAAACACGGAAAAACCGATAACGTCTGTTATCCCCGTTATCTGTCAAAAATAATCGCTCTGTCACTTGGATGATCGAATGCAACTTTTCAGGGATCAAGATTAGAACGTTATCGCGCCGATTCAAACTTAAATGAATCTTTGGTACGAACTTTGTTCGCTTTTTCGACCTGAATGGAAAGACGCCGAGGTTTGACAGCACGTGAATCTTATCTTTTGGCATCTAAATTAAATGACATCGTGCAACTGTCATCCACGGTTACACCTTAGGCGGGTGGCTATTATCCGGTTGGTAAAAAAGTGGCCCCGACTTCGGAGATTGGTTTTCTGCATTATCTAACGCGGACGAACCCGAGGCGATAAAAAAGACAGCGATCGGCCGAAGATTGGAACGTCCGAAAAATGACCAATAATGCACCGTTAACCGGTGTCGAGTTGAGCTTTGTGTCGGGCACGTCGCACCGCGATAATCATCGATATTTTCTCTTCCGCATGCCGATTTCGCGGCAACACGTGACCTACCGGGCAAATATTGCGCAGTGCCGGTTGATACCCGATATGATAATAAAGCTTGGCGAAAATCGCTAGGCAAAATTTTTGTGCGATGAAAATTCAGTCTTATCTTTTTCGGTCCTGACAGAAACAGGTAAAAGTGGAGAACCCAATCGTCCGAGAAGTCTTGCTTAGATTCGTACATAAATTCCACGTCTTCTCCACCGGTGGAGTTTTTATATTCAATTTATTTTCATTTGTTTATCTTTATTTTGCAGTCGATTTTATTGCAGAAAAAAATATAGGCTGAAAATCAAGAACACGTTTAAGTAGTTTATTATCGACTAATAATTGATTTTTTATTCGTCCCGATGATAAAAATAGAATTCAAATAGCCGATCGAGACGTCGTTAAATTTTTACTACCGTTTTATGTCTAATTATGAGATTAGGCCCGGTCGCAGTGTCGTCGAAATTCCTAAAAATAAAATTCCGTCGAGACGCGAAGTGCGACTCTAAACTGGCGCGATAAAATGCTCGAAAAAAGCGACTCCGCTTCGGGGTCCTGAAATTCGTGACTTTTAATGGGTCTTCGAGTAACGAACCAGGCTTTTATCGGTCTCCCAAAGTCCTTTTTGTTTGTCGCAGCGAATGTTTGTTATCCACTTTAAGGTCGGGCTCTCGGCACTGTATCTTGCGGCCTTTTTTTTCTTCTTCTTTTTTTTCAGTCACCGTGACAGCGGGGATGAGATTCGACGGATGTTATACACCAAGTCAAGTACACGCGGGCGCGCAACTGAAGAACGCGTTCGTCAAGAGTTGCGTCAATATTGCCGCTTACTTGCATAAATCGACCCAAGTATGTACAATGCTTGAACTTCCCCATGGGTCTTTTAGAGCGAGTGATCTTCATGTCGCGTCACGATTGATTATTTTTTCCTCTTCTTTTTCTCTCCTTGGTATCCTGAAATGATTTGTTACAATTGTATTACATGTGAGTTAACAATAGCAATGTAAACAAACGGGGAAAAATGATCAAAACAAAGTAAGCACGAATCAAAACAAACTAGATTTTTTGTTAAGTTGAAGAGATTGATATATGATATGACATACCAGAACAGTATCGAAATAAATACAAAAAATAGAGCAAATCGAAAAAGAATCAAAACAAACCGAAAAAGATGTATGGGTATATAGTATAAAAAAGAATCAAAACGAATGAGAATAAAATCAAAACAAATCAACCAACTATTAGAATGAACAAAAGAATTTCAACAAAGCGACAAAACGAATGTAAACATACCGCACAGAAGAATCAAAACAAACTAAAAATGATTATCTTCAAAATATAAATTAAAAAAAAAGTTGTTTAAATGATTTCCAAAAAATTAAAAATACATTTTTTTAAATAATTTCAAAACAAATAAAAAGATGTTTGAATAATTTTTAAACAAATGAAAGAAATATTGTTTTAAAATAATTTTTTTTCTGTGATTTAATTCTTCAGAAATTGGCTACATCAAGATATTGAAAATATTTTATGGGTTTTGAAATTTTTTTGAAAAAAAGTATGTCTCGACATTTTCAATAAACTTTAATTATCTATAACTAATAACATTTCTTGAATCATTTTTTGTATTTATTGAACGTTATATCATATTTTATGGTCATATATATATGGCCAGAAATGTATATATATTATATATATTTTTGGTTTACAAGGATTTGATTTTGCACTGTTTTTTTTTTTATTCAAAGAGAAACTAAAATTGGCTGTTATTTTATTCCAAAGTAAAAAAGTAGACTGACGACAACAAAAACACAAAATAGTGGAATCGATTGGAGCAGCGTGTTTGCACCCTACGTATAATTAAAGAACAATGATGCGTGTGGCGAAGGTAAACATTGGCTAATCCGCTATTATAACGTTGCGAGTCGGAATGACCGACGAACAATGCCATTTATATGATTATATGTCACCCGAAGAATGTAAAAGTGCACGCGAAGTGTTGCCGATCGGTTGTAACCGCCCATGATCTTTCATATAACGTTATCAATTTCGAAAGTCTTAATCGTATCAGACATCACGCACACGAGTTGTCATAGATATGGAGTAGTGCGGGTACACACTCATGCGTAGAAATATTTTTCAAGGAAAGCCGAATAATAAATGACAGGTATGTTGCGCTAGAGGCAGAAAACAAGGGTGACATTTAGAGCACTCGAATACTCGGCATTCACCATGGCAATCGAATTTCATGCGATACAGCTCTCGTCGACTGTGTGTGCGAACCGAAACACAAACGACACATACACTCGAACAACGTCAGCCAACGCAAATACGAGCCCCTCGTCAACCTCTACGAATGGTCAAGATGTTTTATTAACTCGGGTTTATTAACACACACAATTAATATTTAGCTCTACAATCTATTTCAATTTTAGCTTGGAAAAATATATGCTATTCCTATCTAAATATCACATTTAATAATGGACAATTACTTCTATGTTTATCTCTCAATTATTATCAGATTATTTTACCAATGTTATTTTCAAAATGTTCAAAGAAAATTAAGTTTCAAAATATGATCCGAAAAAAAAATTGTTCAATAATTGTTGCAGTTGTTACAAAACAGGACGTTATTTTTTCAGAAATGGAACGGAATGTTGAGTCTGATGATTTGAAATTGAACAATTTGTTGTTTTTTTTATCTAACATATAATGCACCGATACATTTGAGTGATTAAATATTTAATCAATCCTATTTTCTAAGGTTATTATTTAAATTGGACGTTGTGGTATGCGCATTCCTGCGTCCGATGGTATACTATTTATAGCCCGAATTGATTTATTAGAAATTGAATTGCAATGCAATATGTGACATTAGCGACTGTCATAATAGACGAGTGATTGCTCGTAGGTATCAACCGAACGACGTTAACTAATAATTCCAACGGAACGACCGCATGACTAAACAACCGAAATTCAAATAACATATTGCAACCCATTATCGTAAGTTGATTAATTGAGCAACGTTCTAGAATTCAAAATCTAGATATATCGTTCAATACTAATTAACGTTTTGATAATTGAATAATGCCCGTTGATGTCGAACCGTTCCTTAGAACAATTGGAAGAAAAAATTGCCCTCCAATTATTCGCACACAAATTTAACAACATATCCCGAGTTGGAAAATTAAAAGATGCAATGATTCAAGAATTGAGAAAAAATGTGTTTTTTTCTGTGAGATAAAGCAACCTATAAATCAGCTGGGGCATTTTTATGAATTCCTCATCCGTCCCATTCATGGCGAAGTTAACGGACGCATAATCGAATTGAACTTCTTTCATTGACAACGCGGGTTTTATTTTTCACTTTGTCAGATGTCTCGGGACAAACAGATGCACCGAACGTAAAATATAAATTGCGCAAAAACGAGAACAATTAACATCGCCGCTCCAACTTGTGCACGCTTAATTAAAACGATGCATGTATGCCACACATTCGGCATTCCTCGTCAACATAGAAGCTGGGTATACAAAAGGACATCACTACGGAGGAAGGGAAAAACCGTACGAAAGAATCTTGCAGGCAAAGAAAAAAGGAAACGGTTTACCTTTCGAGGATACCGGTGTGCTTATGTCCGCGTTCTTCCTGGTAATTCTGGACGAAGACGTTGCATGCGAAACAGTCTACCATTTCCAAAACTGGACATCCGACCTAGCCGTTTCTTGTTCGATGGCTTCGCAGAAGTTCAAACTCGAACAGCCAATGAAAATGTAAAACAAACGGTTAAAAATAAAACAAATGTGAAAAAAGTCAGGAACTACAAAGATAATGAAAAATAAAGTTGCAAAAAATGTTTGAAATAACAAATCGAAAGGGATATGAATAAGAATACGATTGAAACGAAAGAAAAATGAAAATAAATAGAAAACAAATATAAAGTGAATAGTATATTGTTGTACGAGTGCGGAAAGTTAACCTTTTCAGTACGAGTCCAACATGCTATTTTTTATAATAAGTGATAGGATGTGACGTGTTTGCGCATCGATTTCAGTGTGAAAGTTACTTTTT
>JAAMPD010002759.1:0-13126 GCA_025266255.1 Trissolcus basalis
ATAAATCAATAAAATTTTCCGCAATGAATAGGAATGACGTTACAATAAATTATTTTGCGTTACGTTAAATCTATACGTTGCATCTCATTTCAACATTGTTCGTTTCAATAATTGAATGAACAATTTCTTAACTGTTGTAAACAGATTAAAATGAAAAAATTGTCGTATAACTCTGTATTATATAGACATTCAAGAAATAATGATAACAAGTACCAGATAGCTTATGAACTCCATGTGTTAAAAATGTTCATATAAGAATGGATATTAACGTACGTGAAAAACTATACGTCATCATTGTGATTAATGTGACTTTATAATTACAGTTGCTGATAAGATGTCAACATTGTCCGTTTTTTATTGCATTGAATTGTACGAACGATGTAATGAAATTAGAAATGTACTTCAATTAAAAGAGTCTTGGGCTTGCAAAATCTGGCATTGTCTTTGAGTTAAAATTAATTGCTTTGAAAAAATACTTACATTATTTTTTTCCTTTGCATCTTCGAAATCTTCTGCGAAGAAGTAGACTTTTTGGTACTCGATAATAATGTATATCTCTACTGCAGCCTTTGATGGTTCGAAAGGACGCAATTCAGGTTTGCCGCTCAAATTAAACTCCAGTTCACCATAAGAAGAAAGAATTCCACCTCTGTAGGCTTTCAGTTTATTGAAAAAGTAAAAATTCAGCAGTTAACTACAAACACTAACAATCATATCAATATTATTTTCATTAATCTCATAAAATTTGAATCAAATGATCTCATCTTTATAACACTTAGAGTTACCAATTTTTCGATATTTTCATCAGGAGCTCCAAGAATTGCTGAACCAGTTGTTTTGCGAATTTTACAAACAACACATCAATAAACAAAGAAGTATGAACCAATAGTCCGAGACAAACGTCAGGTTCTGGAATTTAAAGTGGCTTGCTGCTGTGCCTAATAAATTGAGTGCAATGAAAAACTGAATACCAACTCAGCTTAAAAATTGCGTGATGATAACAATCTAACCAACGTGAAGCAGGTTCAATCTGAATGTTATTCTTTTTTAACTATTCGCCACTCTTTTTTACTCTTCGCGACATTTTATCAGTTTTTCCAAGGTTAATAAAATATGAATTTGTATTTTACAATGCAAACGAATATTGTTGGGTGAAAATGTTAATAAATAGATAACATTTTTAAAAATCATAACAATTGTTCAGATTTGACAGTGTATTATGTGTAAAAACTATACGGTTTTCAAGACCAAAACTATATTCATTGATACGAATAAAGACGACCCTTTGTAATTATCTTCTCGCGACAATAGAATAAAAAATCGACATAAAAAAATTGATTTACAATACAGTTGCAGTTTTGAAGTATAATAAAAAAATTGCAATACCTATTCGAACATAAACATTGGCAGTTTTGAGTATAACGATGACGAAATTGAAATACTTATTTGTAGCTAAAATTTATATAAACGTTCATGGATAATTGCTGGTAAGTGTTGATGGCTGGGTGGGCACACGTTGAAAGTAATAAACATTTACATTTTGGCTGGATTTGAATTCAAACCTTTTGAATAAGTTTAATAGAATAAACTATGAAAATAAGTCTTAAGTTTATAATTGATGGATTTTTAAATTAACTTTTATTGTGTGTATTTTAAAAACATGCCTGCGAAGAATGTACGTTTATTAAAAAAGTAAGAATTTTAGAAAGTGAAAAGCATCGTATTCACTATTTCAATTAATAAAACTGTAAATCCTAACGAGTCATCTAATAAAAGTTTTTTTTTAATCAAAAAACATTAAAACGTTGAGACAGGTGTAATTGTCCATTTAATAATTCACTGGTTAATTATACGACAGAGCTAAAGCATACCTAACTTGGAAACATCTTCATACATTTTATTCAGTCATTTTAAACTCTCGTTCAGTGAACATTAGTATCCTATTTTATTGATTGAAAAAAAAAAAATTATAATTCAATTTTTGAAACAATGAGGAAAACGCTAACCTCACGTTATCGCAATGAAAGTGTTATATTTGACCAGAAGATACATAAAATTTTTAAATTTTTTATGATTACCAATGGTTATTGGTTCAGAAATCCTGTATGGTTGAACCTATTTGTAATTTTTGTAAACAGATTACCCGTGTCGATAGGGATGTATTTCGAGGTAATTTTCGAGTTCGTTATATAAGGAACAAAACCATAACAACGAAGAAATATGATCAGTAATGTGTATTATGTTTCAAAGATGATTTTCATACATAAAGCAGAATCAAAAACAGACTTAATATCGGGTGTGTATGACATTAGTATTTTTTCACTGTTGTATGTCGTAGATATTAACAATTTGTATAAAAGGGATGTTGTAAGTATTAGAAATTGAAACATTAATTTATGTACGGACTTTAGATGTTTGGTGAGTTACACATTCGAATGTATCCTTTATTTGTTTCAACAGTTAATTTATCTTACGTTCGATGTTATCAATGATGATTCTAAAGTGTTCACAGGCATAGAAAAGACTATCTATGACAAAGTTTGGACGAGAGGTCAAAAAATGATCCTCAATATTGCAAGTATGATTAATATATTTTGAAATTGAAAAATAAATGAAAAATCTATGATTAAACCTCATTAAATAGTAATATACTATGAAAAATCAGAATGTTTATTTTTCTGCTAATTAAGTTTACAGATTTCAAATGGTTTTTTAAACTTAAACACTCACAGGATTATTTTTTCTAACAATATCGGTCTGTTTGATGATACCGATAATATCAAAACTAATATTATATTGTATATACAAAGAAAATCGACCTGTTTCTCATATTATGACAACAAGTTTGAACAAAAGATATAAAGATAATTTTTACTTGTTACATCTCATTTATTCTATCATTTACGTATGTGTTGTGAACCAGGTGTTACTTGTTATTGTTATACAAGTTGTGATGCTGAGCCATTTTACAATACTAATGAGTATTGCTGGGTAAAATTTTATAAAATTTATTAAATATATAATATTTTCAAACATTATAATGTGCCATTATTGACGTTTGTGGACGTTATTTGTCACACCTGTTTAAACGAAATATAATAAACTAGTGGCAAATTACGTGCAGATGCGTTTACAGTGTATTAACCAAACTTTGTAATCACAAATATTCACTAACATGGAAATTATGAACACATTTTTAAATTTCAAAATTGTTGACTATTAGGTTTACGTTGAAAAATATAGGAGAAGTTGATGAAATTTCAAAGAGTGTGGATCAAAGCAAAGCGAAAAATGATATACACAACTCTGTAAAAAAACAACGAAAATGCTATAGGTGAATTCTGTAATTAGCACAAATTTAATAAAAGTTAAAGCTTTTAAACATAAAATTATTTTTTGTTAAAGATTGTTTGAAAGTGTTCAAGATATAGTCAAATTCCCATTGATGATCTGTTTTTTTCAACAAGCAGTTGCATTATCTGTATGTTTGTATCAGGTAAGATAATTTGATATTTATAGATGTAAAAAAAAACTAAAAGTTCATTTCAATCAATTGAATGTACACTTAATCAATTTTTATTTTTCAGATGATATTTTATACAACCAACTTTAACGACACATTCGTTAATTTTATGAAAATGGTTGATTTGATACTTACAAATTTATGTTATTGTACTTTAGGTCAATATTGTTTGAACCAATTCGAATATTTATTAGATCATAGGTCAGTATTTCATAAAATGATTGATTTCAATGATTTATCAAGTGATTAATTGAACTTTATTTTTCAGTTATGAATCTTTGTGGTACAAAATGTCCAAGCAAAACAATCAAATATTCCACATCATGCGTATCCGCTTTATGAAACGTACCAGCATTAATGCTTGCGGAATATTTGACGCATCTTTGGAAAGCCACGTCAAGGTGTTTATTTTTATTTTTATATAATCGATTACATACTACTATTTAATAAAAATCTTTTTTCAGTTCTTACAAGTTTCATTTACTTATTACACATTATTAACTACTTTAAATTGAATTTATATTTTAATATAGTTGAAAAATGATGGTCTGAAACAAAGAAATAATTTAATGAAATCGTAAATGGTGTTAAAATAATCAAGAGTATAATTACTGATGACCTATTTATTCTACCTAAATTGAAAAAAATCATGGTTTAAGATTTTTTGACGATAGCGTCGAAGAGGCCAGGCCTATGAAAGTTCAACCTTTTTTATCTTTTCAATTGCTTTGATTTTCTATTCCAAAAGTAAACATTAACACAGAAATATTTCAAGTGACGAAAATAGTTTATTTTGATTGAAACAATTTCTAAAATTATCTGAAGATACATCTGCTGAATATGTATATGATTTGTAAAAAATCATTTCAATTAACAATCAATACAATATGCTATGTTTATTCTTAATTTTCAAAAATCATGCAAGAGTTTGGAATTGTTAAATCTACACAGGAATGAATTTATTAAAAAGAGGACATCTAAAACTATATCAAGCAAAAACATTCGAAATCTAATAATTCTAATAAAAAAAATATTCGTACAAAATTATTCATGTTATAACAATTTTGTCAGTTGTTATCAAAATATTATTTCTTAATTAGCACGTTTATGTATCATGTTTTAAATTCAATATGATTTTCATCAGTTAGCTTTTGGTGATGTACTTAGTTATTAAATCAGGTAATAATGCCTCATAACTACTGCCTTGCTGGAGACAACTCAGACTGACTAACTAACGACGGATAAAATAATACGTCGTATGTTAAAATTTGTATGAATTATTCAAAATTAAAATTAATAAAACCTAAAAGGATCGCAGTCACCCAGGGTTAGGACAGGAAATACACTAACCTCTGAGCGTGTTCCCTTAGTAGTTTCCGGAAGGCTTAAGTTACGCCATTACTTGAAAATTTATTTGCCGCGGAAAGAGCCACCACACCTGGTCAAAAAGGTCGTGCTTCTTGGGGTGTACAGTGAACGCGTGACCTGAACCATCGCAATTCTAACAGTCAGGGTGGACTTGATTTGCCGGGACAAATTTGTCAGATTTCTTACCCTGTAATGACTGGAGTCACGAGGCTTCGTTTCTCATCAGCGGAAAGACTGATGTGGTTGTTGGTTCTCAAATCTCCGAAGCGGTTGCACTTGGCTGGCGTAAGTAGAGAATAGAAGTCGAGTTTGAGCACGATTACTGAGAGTTGCATAATATCAAGTATAATAACCAGAATAATTTAAATAGATTATTTTGGAAACCAAATTCACATTTAATTTGATCATGAAGCATGCAAATTTCTATGGTGGTGAATAGTTCTAATTTACCAGATAAATTTTTTATACAATTGTTACAGAATTTTCAAATGTACTCAAAATTTAGTCAAAGTACTATTGACGTTCTATTTTTTCCAAAATGCAGTTGCACTGTCGGCATGTTTATATCAAGTAAGATGAGCAGGAATGGAAGAAGTTGGGTTATAATCGTTGAACTAAAATATTCAATTAAATTATTTTTAGTTGGCAGTTAGTAAAGATGATAAACGAAACTATCGCGAATATTATAGGAATTATAGATGTAGTATTATCGAATTTCTGTTACTGCGCTTTGGGACAGTATTGTAAAAACAAGTTCAAATTATTATTGGAAGAGAGGTAAATATATTTCAACAAAATATTTTGATAAATTTCATTTACTGTTACGAAGAATTTCATTTCAGTTACAAGTGCTTGTGGTAAAAATTGTCTAAACAAATTAATCAAATATTTCACATTATGCGAGGCCGGTATTTGAAACCTTGCAACGTTAGTGTTTGCGGACTTTTTTATGCATGCATACAAACTCACGTTAAGGTAATTTTTGTACCCAATTAATTTATACAAATTTAAATATTATGATAATTTTCTTCATAGTTCTTACAAATGTCCTTCACTTACTACACGTTAATGACTTCCTTTCATTAAATTGAATTAAAACATTTATTGTTACTGAAAAGTATGGGACTAAGAGCAAAAATAATTAATTACAATAATCAGTTACACATTTATTCGACATTTTTTTCTATACAAATTGTATATAAAGGTGTAATAATTGCATTATGATTATCATTATTATTATTATTATTGCACCTTAATAATGTAAATTAAATAATTCGAGGTAAGTTCCGATTTGCTAAAAGTAAGTATGGATATACGTTCATGATACAATATTTTTTCTTTCTTTATAACTAGAGTTTAAAAAAAATTATACATATTTTCTAATTCAATCTTTTTTCAATTTTCTCAAAGCATCTAACAGAATTTGTACCTCAGCGTTAACATTGTATACCAAATCCTCAATCTGATGCTTACTATCAATGATACTGATACTTTGTGTGTACGGCTCGTACCTGACCCCGAAGTTTCTTGGAATCGTCAATGAATATTTTCTGCAATGAGAAGTGATGATGTTACAATATAATTTTTTTGGACTACCTTCCACCTCATTTTAACAATGTTCGTTGTTAATCAAAATTTTGTTATAAAACTCTATTTTACATACACATTGAAAAAATGATAACAATTGCCAGATAGCTTATGAACTCCCTATGTTAAAAATGTTCATATAAGAAAGGAAGTTAACATGCGTAAAAAATTATACGCAATCATCATAATTAATGTGACTTTATAATTACAGTTGCTGATATGATGTCAACATTGTTCCATTTTTTATATCGAGTTGAATTGTACAATCAATGTAATGACATTAGAAATTTACTTCAATCAAATGAGTCTTAATTTTGAAAAATCTGGAATTGTCATTAGGTCAAAAAATAGTTTCTAAAAGTACGTACATCATTTTTTCCTTTGCATCTTCGAAATCTTCTGCGACGAAGTAAACTTTTTGGTATTCGGTAATAATGTATTTCTCTACTGCAGCTTTTGATGGTTCGAAAGGACGCAATTCAGGCTTGCCGCTTAAACTGAACTCTAGTTCACCATAAGAAGAAAGAAGTCCAGCTCCGTAGGCTTTGAGTTCTCCATTTTGTCGACACAGTCCAAATTCGACGGTGAACCAAAAACACTAATAACAATTATGTCAATATCATTTATATTAATCTTATCAAATTTAAATCAATAATCTTATTTTTGTGACACTTACAGTTGCCAATTTTTCAATATATTCATCAGGAGCTCCAAGAGATGCTAAACCAATTGTTTGTGCGAATTGAGCAAATGACAAATCAGCAAACAAAGGAGCATGACCTAATAGTTCGTGACAAACGTCAGGTTCTGGGGTGTAAAGTGGCTTACTGCTGTGCCTAATATATTGAGTGCTATGAAAAACTCGGAATGCCAACCCAGCTAAGAAATCACGCGATGATAACAGTCCAGCAACTGGTCTCAACGTGAAACCGGTACAATCTAAACGTAATCATTTTTTGAATACAAAATTATTTATTCGTAGACTAGTAGAAAAATAAAAATTTTAACTTTTGAATGTAATAAAATAAGATACGTTCTAATTGAAATTACCTTTTAAAAAGTTAGAGACATCTTCTAATTGAGGTATGTTGTTTTCATTATAGCCACAGTTTTCGATAAGCAAACGGAATACATGATTGTGTTCTTTGCAAGCATACTTCGGATACAATGCTGTTAATTGTTTAAATATCACACCCCAAGTTTTAATTTCCTCAGGGGTATATTCAACTTTTGGAATGGGTTGACCACTAAACATGAAAAACAGTTTTCAATAAATCATTGAATAATCATCAAAAGTAAATAATAAAAAAAACATGAGTCGTGAATGTTTGAACATACTATTCAAATAAAATTAAATCAAATTAAAAGTCTGAATAATCATCAAACAGTAAATAATAAAGAACATGAGTCGTGAATGTTTGAACTTACTATTTATAATTGTAAGCAATGTCTGCAAAATATTTTCGTCTTGCTCTGTAAACTGGATCCGTAAATCCAGGGTGATCCGCGTCCAACTCTGATCCATATGTTAAAATTTGGTTTGCAAATTTATCGAGATCTCGAATTCTTCTTGGGAACCATGGTGTACTTCCATCATTGTTTTGATGATTTCTGTGACAAATTAATTTACAGCTTGTTCAATTAAAATTTTTTTGTTCAATCATACTTAATTAACAAAAGTAAATAACCAACCTTGAGACAATAGAGAGATAATTGCACTGCTGGCGGAGATCCTCAATAGCTGATTCAATTTTTTCTCCAACGTCACAGTCAACCATAAATTCATATTTTCCAACTTCACGCAACGAGCTCCGAGATTCAATATGTTTGAGATTGACTTCATGTTTCTGTACAAATTATTTTCATATTTCAAATTATTGGTTTATATTAATTTCAAAAAGAGTTGGAATTTGAATCTAATTTGTTATACATACAGAAAAAAAGTGAAGATATTTTCCTAGAGTACCGACTTCATCTGCTTCTTTTGGTGAAAATATAAGGCGAACGCTTCGAGAAGAATCTTTACCTTCTTTGATATAGTTGCCGCCAGATATCAATTTGGGCTACAAGATAAGAAATTATTAACGGTCATAAAATAGGGCCTTTGAAAAATAGAAAATTTGACAAAGGAAATTGTGAGAGTGAGACCTGCAAACAATTAATTTTCTAAAAGGAAACTGTTTTTATTTTTTAATAAAGGTAAAACAATCTTCGAATAGAATGATTAATGAATCTGAGACGAAATTATTTTACTTACATCAGACTGTAATGTCTCCAGTATCATATTTAAGCAAATTTATTCAAAACTTATTTAGTTAAATATATACGTATAATCATAAATACGTAAAAAATCAATCAATCGTAAATGAATTCAATTCTGTGTACTTCCATGAACAAAGTCAAGAATGCATTGAAACAATAAATCATATGACTGTTATATATGCGACGGTACTGTCAATGACAAATTACCTTTCTCTCACTTATTCCCTCTCCCCAAACCTAATGAAAAATCATTAAATTTTATGTTATTGCTAAGGTGATTCCAAAAACCGACTTTTGATATGGTTCTTAACCAAATTTATATCTGAACAATTCTATTGTGATAGTTATAGAAATTTCGCATTTTTTTCTATGTCTTACATCATTGTAAAATAATCTTATCACGTATTTGAATATGAATAGGAAGACTATTTGTTCGTAGTCAGCTGATGTAAGATCGAATAAACATTAAAAAAGATCTTTCGTCCCAGAAACGTAATTGAATCTGATGCAAGTTTTGAAAAAATTACAAAAAGTATACATTGACAAGAAAAATAACATGGAAATTTTGAAAAGAATATCATTTACATCATTCGTATTATTATTTTGAAATCAATTCGTCATATCAAACTGATGTAATGTATTTGTGAAAACAATGACATGTATTGGTCCATCGCGATAAACAGATCAGTTTTCCAACTTCCACTTGGAGTAATTTCAGACAATATTATTACACAATTTTAGATAAAATATTTCATAAAACTATCCGTGCAGCATCAATCACATCTGTTTGTTATTTTTAGGTATCAATATGTTTGATATTAATCTGTTGTTTGATTGAAATTATAATGAATGAAATTAATTTGTGTAATTATAGTTAAAAATGTTTGGATTAAGAATAAAAATTAAAAATGTTAGATTCATTGCAGCATAAACGTAAAGAAAACGTTTGCAAGGAAAATATTACTGGATAGTACGGCGGAATGTGTGGATAAATTCAATTTCTGATCGACTTTAATTTGATCCAATATCACACACAACATTTTAATTCTGATGAAAATTACTATATTTTTAATTTGTGGATTGTATAACGAACAGTTGAGCAAATTCCAGTGAGTAAATTTGAAATTGTTATATAAACTATTTTCCCGTGTAGGTAAATTTATTTTCTCATGTATAATTAATAAAATAAGTAAATAAACACATAAATAAATTAGTTGATAAATAAACTACCGAATTTATGAATCAATAAACAAATATGAGAATTACTAAATCGATGCATTCAATTTCACAAGTACATATACTTGATAACCCTGAGATCCGATCGTTTGAGGTGGATCATGTATTTTGTAACAGATAATTTATTTTCTTCAAAAGAAGCCATAATTAGAGCTAAAGTCATGCAACCGAAAATGGCAAATGAAAATTGTCAGGTGTACTAGAATCGGTCCTTTAATTTTCTTCAATCATCATTCTGTAATTTTGAACACTTGAGTTAATTTTCAAGTCTGGTGGAAGCTTGCTGTGATGACAGAAAATAAATTTTACAACCATAAATTATAACTCACAGTATCCGGCGGTGACTCGCTCAGTTTGTATGATTTTTGAATTGTGTCTCCACCTCCGTTTGGAATTTTGTTCGAGATTCCCATCATTTTCCCTCAATTTTATTAAAGCACAGAGTTAAACCGTTACAAAAGGACACTTCAGTCTTCAATTACCAAACGACGTAATTATTATGATCCAATTGTAAGATGCATTCATTTTAATAAGTCGAAAAGTAAAGTGGAGTGGGAAACTGATTGATATAACTTTAAAGAAAGATAAGTTCCTAGCCTATGAGACAAGGGTTTACCGATGTAAACATATCGAACGCGATTGGGGGTTATCTGTTTAACAATGTATCACTTATTTTATAAAAACATTGCATGCGTGTCTAATAACAAAAGGAAATTTTCAAAACTAACAAAGGTAATTAAAACATTAATGAATTAAACATTTTATTCTGCAATTATTTTAAAATGAATTTTAATGCATTCTCAAATTACACATCAAATGTATTTTGATCTGACTTTTAAAAATGTGGTATGTTATTGTAGAAAATTTTTTAGAGTGTTTTGATGATTTTCTTTTTTACCGACACCTGGTACATGTTATGTCAACAAACATGGGACAAATTTTCCGTTGCCGACTGCGTATGGCGATATCAATCGATTTTGTAAAACGGTGAAGAAAATAAGTGTCGGCTTGACAGAGATAGCGATAACTGTATCACTGGTTCGCTGCGAACAGGCGCATGTCGATGCTAGCCGAGTCTAGCGGCATTTAAACGCGAGAGCCGGAGTAGTCTTGCAACCGCGCGAGTCACAGTGCGTAGCACGTTATGCTCGCGGGTGCAAACGGTCCCGGACGTGTTGATGCCGCAGGAAAAATGACGAATTGTGACAATATTAAACTTGTGTCTTTCACCTTAATTTTTGTTGGAATTTTCATAACTTCTGGTGAGTCAAAAATGGAATTTATTTCATCCATTTTTAATGATCCTACTAACAACGTTCTATTTTTTAGTAACAAAATTTGTGCGATAAAAATTATAGTTATAATATTTGTTTGATTATGTATTTAATCATTATTGAATTATATCAAGTTAGATGATGCAAACTAGGTAAATAATTAGTCTTTTTATTGTACTCATGTAGGTTTCCTTTGCATTTCAAATACGACTCAAAACAATTTGAATGCACGAAATTCTAAAGGGGATCCGATTCCTCATGCGTTCTACTGAGTAATGTTCAGTCGAATGAAGATTTTAGGAGCTTCCTTGGTTATTCTCACGCTGAATATTTCTCAGCTTCCGACTAATAAATTGCATTCACAAACGCGCCAAAGATATTCCACATGAAATACCTAAACCTTTTTCCACCCAATTTACTAATTCATATTCAAAATTTTCCTCGATATCCTGAAAACTTCTAAGAAAAATAAGTTTATTCAAGAAAAAACTTTCGTACACAAAAAAAATCTTCAAACAAAACGTTAATAGATTATTAACAATGATCAAAAGAATATTTTCATTTGCGTCAGTCTTGAAAGGGTTTTGATATAGGTACCTAATAACGATGTTCATATAAACTTTGACTTGATGAATTTCAGAAAATCGCAGTGTGTAGTAACATGAAAACGTTATCCCATTTAATCAAGAAAACTTAAATGAATGCAGCACTCCCTTAAAATTTTGTATTAAAACAACGTGTCTCATACGTCTCACGACTAAATTAACTTGGGGAGTTACATGATAAAAGCTGCGAAAGATATTAGTTTGTAATATATAATACTCAAACTTCAAAGTGTCATTTGCAATGAAGTTCAAAATGAAAATCCTAGAACAATTTGAATTAAACTAAACATAAAATTTTTTGTTAACTTTATGGTCTAAGGAAAAGTGGGAATGGAATCGATTTTAGAAGAGGGCATAAATCACGTTTCACTACTTTGCCAAATTGAAGCTCACGTGCAACCATTGAAATTATAATTCCTATCAAAAATCAGTCAATAAAGTCGAGTTTCAAGATTTTGAACATGCAAACATGGCTAAATTATGTTTGTGCACAAGTGCCGATTTGTTACTGAACCAACAGCAGAGAAATTCGAATCGCTAAATGTAGTCTGATTTTAAATTGAAATTGAATGAAAGCTCTCAACATTCTTCAAAATCCGAACATTTATATTCGATGGAATTTTTTTCCTTTATTGTTTAAAATCATGACAATCATATCGCAGGCGCTGTCAGTGAACGAGAGCTTTTGTTGATTAATGTACATTCAACTATTGCTGGCTAATATCCACTGAACTTGAATCAACGTTTTCGAGGCAACAGCTGCATTTTACATCCCAACACTTATCTACTTGTTCTACAATTTCATTCAACTTTCATCCCCTAACTTTGGTTCCTATTTTTTTTTTAAGTCAATTACTTTAAATACCATTTAAAAACAAAGACTTTTAATAAAAAAAATACCAATCAAAACTTTTATTTCTATGTCAATCACTGAAATCTGATTTTTTTTTCTTTCAAATTGTGTGATTGAATTTCATCAATGAAAGACATATAAAAACACCACAATTAAGAATAACAAGTCTGTGGAGTCAATCAAATTCCTGAAAGAAGAGGTCTTAACAAGCATTATAAAAATGCATCACAAAAGTTCAATACAAACAAAAGACAAAACTTCGGGTATCTCTGGGTGAAGGAAAAAGAAGTCATTTTTATCGGCAACGAATCTAGTCAAAGTGTGTCTTTACTTCATCGTTGAATAAATATACGGAATTGGATCGTGGATTATACGAATTGTGATTCAACTGCAACATCTGGATCTGTCTCTTATACAC
>JAAMPD010002760.1:0-13124 GCA_025266255.1 Trissolcus basalis
TAACGCCATCTATTGAATCAGTAATTTTAATTTTTTTTCAAATTAAACCTTTAATTCTATTTGAGAAATTGCACTTCTTATGATTAATTTATTTGTACATAATATTTTTATTCATATTTATTATTTTTTCTATTTCTAGTACAGCTTTCTTTGAATTCTTCTTTTCTTATAGACTTTCGTATTTTTCACAAAACGTTTATTAGTTCATACAAAATGTATACTTAAATGATATAACAATTATCGAAAGATAAATCATAATCTCAGTATTGTGGAATAATTTTTGTTTTTCTCGTTACGAGACTTGATTTCAATCAGAATCAAACAAATCACTGAGATATCACGCAAACTATAAAATAACATCGTACAAAAATTTTCGTACAAGAAAAAAAATTATGTCGAAAACAATAACTTTTCTAGATATTATTTTCATATTTATGCATTTGCCGAAATGATGAATTCGTTTAACAATTGAAATAAATATTTTAACTCAATTGGGATAGTTTATGGTCTTGTTTGACACAGTCTTGAAAATAATTAAAATTTGATGTCAATTTAGGTGCGGACATCAAAGAGATGGCCGGCATTAGTTACGCCGATACTGTAAAAGGTAACTTCTTGATGCACTGGAACGGTGTCGCCGAAGCCAGGAAACCTGTTATCGCTGCGGTTAACGGATATGCTGTAATTATAATTTACAATATTATTATCATTATTATCAACATTATTACTATTATCATTATCATACATACCAGACAACTTCAAAATCTTCAGAAAGTCCCAATGTGAATTAAAATTTTGCGAATACAAAATTATTTAAAAAATAATGAATGAAATAAAAAAATGAAATTAAAATGTGTAGAAAAATTTAAAAAGTTATTTTGTATTATTTTTTAGTTGTTTAATTGAATTTGTTTTACATATAAATTATTGTAATTCAGTTAGGAGGTGGTTGTGAATTGGCAATGATGTGCGACATAATATACGCTGGAGAAAAAGCAAAGTTCGGCCAGCCAGAAATTGCAATTGGAACGATCCCAGGCGCTGGAGGAACTCAAAGGTTAACCAAAGCAGTTGGCAAGAGTAAAGCAATGGAAATTGTTCTTACAGGAAATCAGTTCACTGCTCAAGAAGCTGAAAAAAGTGGTATGAAAATTAATGAAAAAACTTTGAACAAAGTGAACAGAATAAAATTAAAAACTTTTTTTAATTGAACAAATTATATCCAAAAACTGTACAAATAAATATTGCCACAAAAATTGATAAAGAAATATATATATAGTACAAAGTTTAATGATTAAATTGAAGTGTAATCTAATTTTTTTATTCTTTTTAATTCCAGGATTGGTGAGTAAAATTTTCCCACCGGAAAAGCTTGTTGAGGAGGCAATTAAATTGGGAGAAAAAATTTGCACACACTCTCCTCTTATTGTGAGCATGGCCAAGGAATCTGTAAACAAATGTAATTAATTTATTACACACAAACAATATGAAAAATATTATTCCGCATAATTAATTTTGATTGTTGTTTTCCTTAGCATTTGAGACGACATTAGCAGAGGGACTTCATTTCGAAAAAAGAACTTTCCATAGCACTTTTGCAACGGTAAGAAACATTTCACATTTTCTTAATTATTGAACAAATAGTCATTGGTAATCGATCATTTTTAAATAACATTCTATTTTTTTCTTTAGGCTGACAGAAAAGAGGGCATGACAGCTTTCGTAGAGAAACGTCCACCCAATTTTAAGAACGAGTAAAACAATAAAACATGAAAGGGAAAAAATCAATTTTAATTTTTTTCATATCAGTTGAAAACTGATTTTATTTTTATACTAATCAAATGAATTTATGAAAATAATATGTTTTTATAAATATCAAAAACAAAAAAAAATATAAAATTAATAGCTGTTGAACTTTTTTTATATTGTTATTTCATTGTTAGAACGAAAAATAAAAAACGTTTTGCACTTTCTACAATACGAAACTTTTTCATCTTTCCATAGAGTAGAGCATTAATTTTTTAAACGTTTCTTTTTCGCAATACTTTTTTATTGCTTCTGATTACTTTCACATTGATCATGCTTTTATTGCACTTACAAGTTTTAAAAGCTTATGAAATAAGACAAAAATTTATGATCATTAAATATATTGTACACAATAATTCTAAGGTATATAAATGCAAACAAAGTGTAAGTCGGCGATATTGATAATGTTGCTCGGTGCGTGATTTGCAAATTGACATAAGAAATGACAAAAACACAAAAAAGAAGATCTCACCTTGGGACAATTTTCAACAAATTATGACATCTAATTGCCTCGAATGGAACTTAATTTTTCTTTAATAAATGTTGCAAAATGAATTTTCAATTTCCTTTACCATATTCGGTGAGTCAATTTTGTTTAAAAGTTTGTACTTGAGAAAATTTGTGCGATGACATAGAAATTGTCATTAGACGCAAACAATTTTAAATTAAAATCAATTAAAATTGTTGTTGAGTTGAATTGATCAACGCTCCAAGTAAAATCTGACTAGCTAAAACTAAGAATAATGCCGCGTGCTTCGCAGAAAGGATACAAAATTACAATTAAATTACGCATTGAAAAAGAAAACGTCATCTTGACAATGGCATTAAAAAAATAAATAAAAATAAACTGAATTCAAGAGGGACTATCATTATACGTTAAATCATTTGATTTATTTACAAATGGCTCATTTGGCCTTGGAACCAAATATTAAGTACTTTTTTTAAGTAATCCAAAAAACTAAAAGCAATTTTTTCAAAACTCAAAAAAGTGCATAAAAATTTGCAATACATGTTTTTCATAAAAATCATGATATGTCCATTTGGAATTTGTTGGTCATTGCAAAATATTATTTTTGTATTCACAAGTAAAAATTGAATGAAAAAAATAAAACAAGTCAAAAACATTTTTGCTAACACAAGATCAAAATTTTGCAATGACTCGGTCATCGAGTTACACATTATCATATAAAAGTATACACATCGATATAAATAAAAGGAGGACAAATCGCGTTGACCTTGCTTTTGCGGAAAAGTCGAATGCAATTCCTCCGCGAGGACATCGAAAGTACAAGTCAGCGTCGACAGGACGCAATTATAGAAAAATAAACAAATTTTCCGCAAAAGAAAAGTCCAAAGTTCTCAGGGACGTAGGTATACAATTTTATAGCTGGAGGGATAAAAAATTGTAGATAAAAAATCGCAGTGTTCTTATGTATATCACAGTTGCAAGCAAGGTTTTCTCATTTTTCAAATATATACGAAGAAATTAATATCAAACATTAAAAGTGCAACAATTTGTAATCCAAGTACTTTTCTTTGTTTGAATAATGGTTTTTGTATAGGTGGGAAGTTTTTTATAAAAATTGTAAAACCACAGAAGTTCTTTTTTTATTTTTGCGGTTAGTTTGTTTATTACCTTTTCAGGGTTAGTTTTGTTGTTACTCCTGAGTTTGGTTTTCATGTATTTATTTCAAAAAACATTGTTTTCAAATCCTTGCAAGTTATTATTATTGAAGGCATAAATTTGTGCACTTTTAATATTTGTTATTCAAATTTGTCGTCGTTTATCGTTTGTTGCGGCTTTTCATTGTGAAACGCCTCCAGAAGTTTCCGGATTTTTTCTGCGGTGCAGCTGAAGACGCCGTAGTATCGTAGGAATACGAGCATTCATCGTCGGTGTCTTGCGCGCTGTGCGTCTCTCTTGTCGGGGAACCCCCGTGGCCCGAATCTCGATCTCCATCGGGATTGCCATTTTTTTCGAAACCTGCGGGATCATAAAAACAAATAACAACGTTGTTTACATCTCAAAATATATCTTTCAAAGTTTTTTTACAGAATATGATACCAAAAATGTACCCCTGTATCATTTTTTAATGATTTTTTACAATACACCCTCTACCGGGATTTTTTTCAAACATTAAGTAACGCCATCTATTGATAGTTAATCAAACTAACTATAATTTCTGAAGAACATTTTCAATTTTAGGATACTCTTTTTAGATGAAAAAGAAATGAATGAAAATAAAATGAATCGTTTTAACAAACTTAATACTTTTTCTATATTGAATAAAACACTAGTTATCTTTTAAAAATGCTTACCTCCCCCTCTTAACATATCGAGAAAATTACTCTCAGCATTGCCCCGATTTCGTCCCTGTTTTTGCGACGGTGTCCCAAAACTCAGACTCTGAATATTAATCTCCGCCTTGAGTTGTTCCGGGGGAATGTCGTCAACCCGAAACTCGTTCGGATCCTCGACGAATGCTTGCTGCAGGTCGCGCATAATCTTCTTCCGAATCGTCTTCTTCATCGACAGATGACGTTCTAGATGTTTGACGTCGCTCTCCGTGAGGGTTTTGTTATTATCCCTACGACGGGATTTCTTCTTTTTGCTATTCCGAGGACTCGATTCTTCACCTGAAGTCGAACCCACCGAGATGGCGCTGTCGTGTCCGGGGGCTTTTTCTTCCTGCAGTTTATGCGAGGTGTCCCATTTGCTGCCAAATCCAAAAATGTCCCGCAAGTGGGGAATGTTTCTTTCTGTCGTCTGCTGGCGCGCCATTTTTAATTCGGCTTTTTAAATCCTAACCTATAAAAATTAAAATTTTATTAATAATATTATAATTGTTATGACAATATCATAATAAAATATTATACTTTTTAAATAAAAATGTTGAATACAAAAATTATTGAAACAAATATTTTTGTAAGATTGAAAATGTTTAATAATGGCATTTCCGCTACAAATGGTAACAATGAAACGTTTTTCAATTATTCAACCTGTTGGAATGATTCCATGAGATAAAAGCTGGACACCGTAGGGCTATTTATAATACAATACATCAGAGACAACCGATACGATCTTTATGTATATGTGCTCTATATCGTGATTTATTATGCGAGCTAATTGAGGAACGGCATTTTGCAGACATCGGTCAAGGCAAGCCTCTCGTTAGGACCATCCTCGAATGACTTTGACAAATGTCCAGCTTTTGTTCAGTTTTAACTTTGTCGTGTTTAACCTTCACTAAAGACAAAAACAACTTTTTTTCCAAAACCAATATAAATGGGATGGACTGTGGAACATAACCTCAAATTTAGGTTAGTATTTTTAAAGTTGACACAGAGAAAAATTTTAAAACTTCTTGATCCCTTATTTGCCAACAATTTCATAACATAACCTCAAAATTAGGTTAATTGGCTTAATTTTTATCGATTTCAAATTGTTTTCTGTATTGTAAATTTGTATTCATTTAATTATGAACAAATTAACCGTTTTATTTACTAAATTGAAAAGAATTGTCTGAAATTTGAATTTGGTAAAAGTTAAGTTAGGCGGCAAAAGTCATTGTTTCGTTCCGCGCTAATTTTTAAAAAGGGAAAAAGTGCGAGTAAAAGTTTTGTATATTTTCTCTGAAAACGAAAAGAGCGTGTAAAAGTTTTTGAATGATTAGAAATGGTGGCTTTAATATCTAAGCCAGCGTGTGTGCTGAAATCTGAAAACGTATTGTTCGACAGCCGTGAATGAAGGGGACGTGAAAGGTCTCGGCTCTGAGACTCAATCGGGATACATAGTTCGTTTCCTCGTTACTCAATATGCAACGTGTGTCTCTGCCAGCGATACTGAATGAAGTTTTAAAAATAGAAACAGCACCAGAGACATGACAGAGTTGAACAAAGACGACCAATAAACAGCCACAATTTTTTTATTTTACGCTCATTTTCATTTTATATTTTTCTCTACTTATAACATTTTTTTTTTATTTTTAAAGTCTCTAACAATGAAACTGACGTCACGAAAGAAAAAAGTTGATAATACGAAGCTGAGGGGCATTAGAAAGTAAATTATGAACGTTCGACGAATGTAGATCGAAAAATGAAGTGGCGAACAAGAACAAGTGGAGAATACTTTGTCTAGCGGTCTCTTGGCATTTATTCTGTTTGTCTAACTAATTTCAAGAAACGATTTGGCAAACCGTTTTATTTTTATTCTAATGCCATCAAGGATCTGACAAAAGAAATAATCAAGATCTCAAGATGCCAACGAAATTTTAATGTACTTTTTCCCGCTTCATGCAAAGTCCAAAATGTAAACAAAAGAATTGACTTATGAACTGTTATTTGATTTGCTTTTTGTGCTCATCTTCTGTGAATTCAAGATGTAAACAAAAACTCACGATTATGTCTTGTTTTGTTATGTAAAATTACCTCTCGGATCAAAAGCAAAGAGTGATGTTCAAAAAGTAAATAATATGGTAGACAATAAAATTTCAGTATAACGATTTTCAAGATAACTTATCAAATTATCTGTGAAGCTAGTGACCTTTTTTGTTCAACTAGATAAATTTGGATTTATAATTTAAATCACTTATTTACTACGTAATAAAATTGAAAATAAAAAGTCACGAATTATTGTTTCAACCATGCTAATGAATTTTCACAATTTTAAGTAATTCTGAATTTCATCCAGTGATGGATTTTTTACTTTATAAATATCAACTCAAATTAAACGCGCGGATTTAGATTCGATTCGATACATATAAATTATTCATAATGTGTAAGAAAAGATTATGATTTGATTTCTATTCTAAATCATAAAAGAATTTTTACGGAATCGACCAATAAGGAATAAGGAACGAAAATGAAGTTGGCTGATGGTTGATTCGATTCGATACATAAGCCGATTCACGATGCCATGCGCCTTTTCTCTTTAGGATATTTTTTTTCGCTTCAAATTTGTTTTGTAATATCTGTGCCAAAAAATGACCTCTATTCATAGTTTATAATTATTATTTGATATTTTTTTATGAAAATATAAAAAGTAAGCAATACATTTCCGATAGGTCTAATTTTCGAATCAAACACAAGTTCATTGTTGTTGATTTGTGGTCAACAATTATTTTAAAATAAAAATAATAAACAAACAGATATGTGAAAAGTAAGGGGGGAAAACTTGTGCGGGCAAAATAACAATTTTGCAAATGTGAATCATGTTTTTTGCGAAAATGATATATCATTTTCAAATCAGAATCGGGCGGGAAAAATGATTGTAAGTATAGATTCGGCGCGGCGAAGGTTCACAAGGATCGGAAATCCGAAAATCGTCCGAGGCTAAAGGAATAATAATAATAATGCACCGGCGTGCTGGTGGAAGCGGCGTCTTCTCTTCGACGCACGAACTCACCGGAGCCTGCGACTTTCACTCAAACAAACCTTCTTAACTGTACATACAACCTACATATTAAATGTTGTACACTTACACTTGAGCGAACGTATTTTAGCCAGTCGATTACAGTAATTTAGTCGCGATTGTTTGCACGGAATCGCCTCGAAAACTGGCCGACAATAAAAAAAAAAAGTTTCGCTAAAACGAGATCCTTTTTAATGACACACGTTTGACCGCGATTTGTCAGGTCGAATGTCTTTTTTTCTTCGCAGGTCAAAGGTCACAGTTGTGTCATTTTTCTCCCCTAAATTAACTCAAAATAAACGAAAGTTGTTAAACATTTTCAGTTTGTTTAGTATTTTATTTTTTTATTCTTGTTTGAAAACAGCATTTTGACCTTTGCTGAAACAAACGATTTGTTTACATTTTCATTCATTTTACAAGTTAATTTTTACATGTTATATTTTGTTTATTGTTTCCGAACATAAACAATATTTGACCTTTCAATTGAATGCTACAATTTATGGTGTTTATTCACAGTTTTCATTGTTTTTATACAAAACAATGTTTCGTTTAAACAAATTTTGAAAAAAAATCAGCGAGTTCATTGACATTTCTAATTCTTTGTTTACTTTGTTCCATTTTCAAACAAAATAAACCTGTTTTTCCAGTAAACCGAAAAAAAGCAAATCTTGTTTATATTTTTAATGCAGGTTGAACATGCGCGACATAAAAATCTATTCACACTCGAATCGGTTTAGTTTCTTTTAAGGCAAACTTGATACAAAGTTGTGTTTTCATAATAGAAATTGAAAGAAATTGAACGTTTGATGTAATAGATAAATAATGAATCGTTGAATTTGCCATTCTCAAGTCTTGACCTTAAAAACGAGTTCACAGCTCATGCGCCTATGTGTGTGAGAATTTTACTCCGGTTATTCAAGATACGTTCATCTGGTTTTTTTGTCTGCAGATCAAATCTGTTCATGTTCTAGATTGATAAATAAACTCAAAAATACAAACAAAAAAAAAACTTTTTTCTATTATTTTTTCACCTTCTTTTCAATATGAAAGCAGGCTTTTAAGAGTTTTTACTTTCAACATTGATGGCTAGTATAATTTATTAAATTTCGTCCAATCTTTCATGACATTTGATATTTTAGATATTTTTTTGATAGAGTTTTTCATTATTTTAATATTCAAAATATATAAGAATATTCATTAGAATAAATAAAATAATAATAGTGAAAAAAATGGAATGAAGATAGGTTGACAAACATTTGGACGAACAATTTTTTATTGTTTGGCCGCAGTGGTGTTTGAGCGTGTCGGCTTTTTGATATCGTGGCACAATTGAAACGGTGTATGGACAAACTGGATACGAATTGCAGAACGTGTCAGAAAATGTTTCCTTTGATTTCGAGCGCATGCTACGTTGAGCAGAAACTTTGCTTGGTGGTTATGTAAAAACGAACTTAGGTCCGGTTCATTTTTTTGCGAAATCCTTTTATTATCATCCGAAAGTGTCAGAGTCATACAATTTATTAATATCCCAACAAAATATCAATCCTTATTCCACGATTTTCAACTTTAACATTAGAAACAACCTCACACAACAAGTATTGTACCATTTTTTAAATTACAACAAATAATTCAAAATTTGTTCCAAAAATATAAAAAATATATAAAATGTTAAACAAGTTTTTCAACATCTTTTGAATTCATATGACAAATTACAATATCTATACCAAAAATAATTGTATTCGAAAGGATTGTTGAACCTTTATAAAAATATGTATCTTTTATTTGAGATATTCTGTTTGATTATAGGTAATTGAGATATAGAATTCACTTTTGCTAATTGGTTTAACAATTAATTAGCAAAAGTCCGCGTGAATCATCAGCAGGTTTCGTCACTCGTGAAAGGATAGAACTTTTTTTCGGCCAGTTCTGAATTCGGCCAGTTTCGTGTGCGCATTGGATAATATCTAGCTTGCACACGTGACGCAGCCATGCGAATATGTTATACGTTATCTAATCGGCGAATTGGATAGACAGGAGAAACTCGGATGCGTTTTTATAAGATTTCGAGATCGACGCCGCCGACGCACCTTCTGTTGCACGATTTTTAATCCTATCGATTGCTCGCCACACATTCGTCGCTCTCAAAAATTCACCCGCCGAGAAATTATTACTCTTTCTAATTTCTATTCTCTTCCCCCAAAACATCCAACTTATTTACATTCAATTTCAGAATACAAAATGAAACAACCTCGTAAACATTATTTCCAAAATAAACATTATATTTCAAATGTAATCAAATGTAAACACAAATCCTTTTTCATATGTTTATTTTAATGTTTATAATATTTTTTATGTAAACTAAAATTTATGACCTTTAATTATTATTGTTCCACGTGGAATATCATTTTTTGTTTACTCTAACAGTAACTTTTACAACAAAATTTGTAACTTTTATCTTTATTGATTGTTGAATTTTTTAGAATGAAAAATAAATACAAAAATATATATCCGTCATTTGGTTATTGTTAAATGTTTTTAGTCCTTGGTTTTGGTCTTTGGTTTTCGAAACGTAAACAAAACACTTGGCCTCTATTCAACCTCTGTTATTGTTTCGTCAATTACAAAAACAGATGAATGTTTTAGCATAAATATATGAAATTTTTTGCACAGTGAGATTTCTAATTGAAAGTATACAATAAACAACGCCAAGTTATAGTTTGTTTTGAATGAAGAATTTAAACAATAAACTGTATGTTACAAGTTTTTTCAAAAGAAATCGTTATTTTTAAAAATTTGAAAAAATTTATTTGATCAAAATGAAAAATAATAATAATAATAAATTGATATTAAATTTGATCGTTATTGGACGTTGGTCTTTTTTTTATCCCTTAGTTATAGTGGTGAAAAAATGGGATCAAAAGAAGCAGCGCACCAATTACAATGATATTATTCGTGTAGTGGCATTGTTTACGGCGACAGATCGAGGTTACACCTAGTGTGTAAGAGATGTAAGAAGACATACGCAGGAAAACCAACGGCCAACGACAGGAAGACGCGCGACCGAATTGAGGCGATGTGAAAATGTGCGCACCTCTGCGTGCTCTCTTATTCACTTTACGATTTAGGTTTCAGTTCAACTTTTAACATTTTCCACATATTTTCTTTTTACCTCAAAAGAGAGACCGTATATTCTGATTTTTTTTTCCGTGGTGAACAAATTTTTTCATTATGAAGAGGAATCTATTGTTTATAAAAAGAATAAAAACTTTTCAATCCTTTTTCAAGAATTATTTTGTTCATTTAATGTTTTGGCAATTGTAATGTTTTATTTTGAATGTAAGACGTGAAAAATAGAAAAAGTAATGAAAAAATGTTATCCCTTAAGAAAAAATGTTGAGTTGGTGATTTTTTTGAATCTTAGTCATTTTGAAATAGTTTGTGATGGGAAGTTAAATTGTGCATCGATGCAGAGTTCAGACGATGAGTCATAAGGAAAGGCGTTGTTTTTAGTGGGAGAACCGGGTCCAAGATCGAGTCATCCCGATGTTCTTTTTGTTCTCCCTTACTTGAACAATAGTTTATTTTGATATCCCCTTTTTGTCTGACTCCACAGAACAGTTTTTCTCCTTCAAGTGCGTAATTTTTTTTAATCAATTTTCTTTCATATAAAATAAGATTGGTATTATTAGATAACATTTTTTTTCCACCAGGCGAATTCAGTATTTCTTAATCATTATAAATACTAATTAGTATAATGATATACTAAACATAATAATAATTACAAATGAAAAAAATAACAGAAAAATGAGACGAGAATTTATAAGAAATTAAAAAAATCGGATAAAAATTGAAGGTTGAAATAGGAAAAAATGGGTATTGGAAATAAAATTAATAAGCATGTGGATAAAATCACAGGTGGATTGCATATTCTGAACCAACCTTATTTTCCACGCCTTTTCAAATACGCCCGTTCGCGCTCTTACAATAATCATCTTTATCGATCTTTCATTAATCCGAACAACGGCCAAGTGTTTGCAATTGAATTGACTTCATTCCATACTGCGAAATCAGAAACATTTGGGTTATGATTGCTTTTCTCATTTCGTCGTGATTCTAAGTCAGAAGAACAAACATTTTTTGTTGAACTTTTAAGATATTTTTCATTAATCAAAATAGAATTAAAAACTAACAGAGAAAAATTGAAAAACAAAAAAATTTACACAAAGAAAATGATGATGAGCAAATTGTTAAAAAGAATTTTCGTTGGTATACATAAATATTTTGAGTAAATATGTAGTTTATATTTTGATGTAAATATGTGTAGTTGATGGACATTCGGATGCTGGGCGAACCGTTATGCAACCTGTGCGAGCGGTCTTGCCGTAGCCTCAGATTCCCGTTGTCCTGCAGTTCCTTCTGCGTAATGAACCATGCATGATCTTGTTCTTCTTTGCGCCAACACATTTTTTGCATCATTCTCATGCGTACAATAAATTCCCAACTTCATTCATCACAATTTCAATTTTCTAACATTTCAAAAAGTCACATTTTTCAATAGATTTTTCAAAAATATATAAATACACATTTAGAAACTTGTACCGTAATACAGTGTAAGTACAAACTCTTTTGAGGCCCATTCTAAAATCTGACTTTACACACTGTTACATTTGTTTGAAATAACAAAAATTTCTTAATTTCAGATGTTAACAAAATTATAATTATTTTAAAAGCCGACAGTTATACAGTTTCAAAACTTTTATTTTTTTAACTCAGCCAGAATAGAAATCAAAAAAATGTTAATTATCTCCTTTCCTTTCCTTTCCTTTTTTTGGCACGAGAGCTAGAATTTTTCAATTCTATAACAAAAAATAAAATACTTTCAAGGATATCCATTTCATTTGTTCTTATTTCTACACCCTTTCATTTTGTTAAGTCAATTTTTTCGAATTCAAAGTAAAATTAAAAAAGTAAGAAAAAAAACAATTACAAGAAAAAGTCGAAATGATTTGAGGGGGGAGGGATCCATCCACGAAGTTTATTATCGAGAAGGAGAATGAGAAAAATAAGGATCTGGTTGGCGAATAAACGGAGCAAAAATTAGCATAGCGGATCGGACGAAAGAGCGGGAGTGTTGTAATAAAAGGTTTTGAGTGTCTCGTTCGGGAGCATATTCCGCCGGCCGGAAGTACGGCACGTCAATTTTGCCGGGTTTGGGTGCGGGGATGGATTCGGCGAGGGCAAACAGCGGAACAAAGAGAAACTGGCCACCACGCGAATCGCAACATCGAGATCTTGCCCAATCACGTCGTTTCGTAATCACACACTTTGCAGCGCAAACAACGTCGCTTCATTGTCTGCTCTTTATTATAATTCATTTGTCAAATCGTACAACTTTTGCCTCACGCAATAAAAGTGTCATGTCCAATGATAAAATAATATAAAAACCAGTGACAAACCAACCCGCCCGATTTGTCTGCATTCTGTCCTTTCGACATCAGCGTCTGCTATGGGTAATTTTTTTTAGTTTAATCATCAACAATTCCAACTACGTGCACCAACCCTTTAGTAAAAAAGAATCATATATTGTCCATATATTATCAATATATTGACAATATATTATTTTCAGCAAATCATATATGTATCATGTATTGACAATAGATTGTCAATATTTCGTTAATATACTTCCATATATTGATCATATATAAGTTTTCCTAGTAAAAAAGAAAATATAATGACAATATATTGGCCGTATATCAGCCATATAATAGAAATATAATGTTACGAAAACCATATATGAATCATATATGATCATTATAATGGCAATATATTGTCATTATAATGACAATATAATGGTCATACAAGAAAAGTATATCACCATTATAATACCAATATAATGCTGAGTCGGAGA
>JAAMPD010002761.1:0-13124 GCA_025266255.1 Trissolcus basalis
GGATCGTATTAGACCTTGCCAATCGAATTAATTTGATGATAATTAAATGAGACATGTTAATTCTGATCAGACAGGGCCAAAATTTGATGAGATCCGCTTCGAAATAATTCTAATTGTATCAATTCCATGGAAACTCATTACTTTTTCATTAACTGCGCACGAGGAAAAAGAGATTTTCCTATTTCATGAGTTACAAAATTTATCATATCATTTATATCAAAAGAGGGATATAATCCAGAAAATTACGAAACGAATAAAAAAATACAAATAAAATGGTATAACAATATTAATTATTTCAATTTTCAAAGTTATATTTCCATTTGATTCGTGAATTTTATTATGTAATAAAGAAATGATTTGGGTAATATAGTTTTAATCGTTCATCTCATTTTCTTCAACTGTCACAACTGCCTCAACTGTTTCTATTAAAATCCTTCATTTTTACATTTCTGTGGAACCATTTTTCAGACAGAGGAAACAAATTTTAAAACAGAAGTCGATTCATCCAACGTCCTTATCGTCAATTTCGAATCAAATTCGTCGAATAACCGTAAGAACCGTTACCTCTTCGTTAACTTTCACGACAAAATTGGCCCCGCAAAGTCCGAAGAAAGCTGGCTCCACGGCAGCCGTGAAAAAGCGCTCGGAAGTCTCGTAATCGGAATACTACTAGCCCGAAGACGATCAGATAGATAGAAAAAAAGTTGAACAGAGATCCTAGTCGATGATTCGTGGACGGTAAAATAAGAGAGAAGATTCAACGTGGTGAAGGCGATAAAATCATTTCTTTGGTCAATTTCTTATTTTACGGGGACGAGCCTTCATCAGATGTGTCTGCCAGCATCAAGCACGTGTGCCCGCGGTAACATTTCTTCTTTTTTTTATTTCACGACAAATATCCGGCGGATTGCGACTCTGAGACAATCCATCCCTGAATTGGCGAACACGGGACAGGCGTGGCGCAGCGGCCTGAAAATCTGCGGATCGTTGAAAAGGGAAATAAGAAGTTACCGGGACGACAAAAAAGGGGCAGTTCGATAAGAAGGGGACGGGCGAATAAAAAAAACGTCTGACGATCGGTTACCAAGAGTTGGCTAAGCTGTAAGCTCGGAGCGGACGAGCTCCCGATTGCTTTTTTATCCAGCCGACTATTTTCGCCTTCCTCTTACCAGTCCACCCGAGGAGCATCTAGGTCCAACGACTGCTGACGTCGGGACCATTATTTGTCGGCGTTACGCCTAATACTGGGAGAATACGTTAAGATTCGGGATGTCGATTGCCAGCTAAATGGCTTTCTGATCCGGGAAAATCAGCTGCTGATCGAGAACTCGAACTATTTACATGATCCACCGAGCTAATCGCAAATTGTCTTAGATGAAACCACGCTGATAGTTCCTTAAAGAGTGGATTTCAGACCATAAAACAAATTTAACAAAAATCTTTTCTGGTTTGCGAATTCATTTTCTATTCACTGCCAAACATGAATCTTTTGAGCCAGAACCTTTTAGCAAGCCGCTATTGATCCGACAAAGACATTTTGACATTTCGAATAAAATAAAAATTTAGCCGACCTAAAACAAATTTTTATGGAAGAGTAAACACGATGAGATAATTTGAATCCGCCATTTGGTCTGCGTCGTTATTTTCGTCTTAATGAACTTGCCCTTTTTAACTGAAACAAAACTAAGCAGAATATAAATTACATTGAGAAAAGACAGTATACACTTGACTATTCGTCAATCGCATTGCAAATCAGAACCAGATGCATATTCTTTGCCCTGTTCGAGGGGTCGACCGGTTAACAGTTCAGAAAGCTTGGGTTATTTATTACAGGGTGTACATTTGGTACTAAATAAGGGTAGCTTGTATCAAGCTTTCTATCTTCTGCTGCAGTACACGAATTGTTCGGAACCTCTCTACCTTTCCTCGTTTCTCGTTATCGAACCTCCAAGAAAGAAAGAGACGACTACGTCGACAAGTTGCTCTATCTCGTTCTGATGTTATTTAGGACTTGGATTAAATCCTGTACTGCTTTACATTTGCAATCAAATACCTATGTCTATTTTGAATTAAATAGGTCTCCTTTAATTTCGTTCATTATAAAAGTTTAAAACTGGAAAAATACACCAAGTTTTCCAAAGAAAGCAGCAAAAATATTTTCCTAATTCATCCCAGTTCAACTTTTAGGAAAAAATTTTTTCCTAAAACAGAAATATGATAAGATGAATTGTTGAAATATCTCAACTGAAATACATTTTATAAGAAAAGAAAATTAAAAATCTTGAATAATTTCTGAATTTCTGATTGTTTCCCAGCGATTTCCCGGTACGAACTATTTCAGACTAATTCCCAGTTTTCTCAGTTTTCCCGGTCACAGTGCACCTTATACACGTGCAACTAATTTCTTAAAAAGTTTGTGCTAGCATTTATTAATTAGCGAAAAAACATCCCTCTATGACTTTCTGATAAAGAGAATGAAATAAATTTTCATCATTGCATTCGATTCGTGGAATTGAAAATGAAATGAATAGTCATTGAAAGTCGTATAAAAATTTAATCCTACTAATTTTCTTTTTTCTACGAAAAATAAAAGAGATGCAAAATGCGATCGTTTTGCATCGCATGTTTATGAAAAATTATACGAAAAAATTGCGTGAAACTTTGGGCAAGATACAGAGGCGCAGGAACAGTGCAGCGCGGGCACTGTTGCATACACCTGAATAGCCACACGCGTCAAAATAAATTGGAATTATTGCGGTTGGGTGTAATCCTCCGTTTCCCGGGTTACATTGCCTTTGTTAATAAAATCATACCCAAAGTTTTGGCATTCACGAGTTGCACATGCAAAAAAATACAATAAAAGGTAGTCTCCCCAAAACGAGAGAAAAAGACGACACACAAACACAACCCCCCGATTCATAGCAAAAACTCACGTTCGCACACTTGACCGAATTAATATTGTGAAATCGTTCATCATCTACAATAGCTGAATCCGATTTTTTACAAGCGAGATTAGTCTCACTTTATTAAGAAATTTTTTAAAAAACAAACAGGTTTGAACATTTGTTGCCCATATGAGTTTCAGTGATTTCAAAGCACGATGAAAAAATCTAAATGTTCAATTGATTGCATTTTTTGTCAACTTTGTGTAACAATTGTTATTCTAATAAATTATTTATTTGTCTTTTTTTGCACGGACATTTTATTTGAGATTGACATGAATTATGGTTCAAACAGATTCTTTATCTACATATTCATATCACTCTGCAGCCAATAGCTCAGAACACATATTTCACTCCATATTTCATTCTATTGTTCAGCTCATTCTCCTACTCATTCAATTCTCATAATTCTGTCTATTCTCCTTGTCAATAATCGATTCAACAGTCCAAACTATGCTCCAGCAAGCGTCGAAAAAAAAGCGTATATAAATTTACAACCTTTACGATTGAAACAAGAAACCATTCACGTGCACAGAAATTTTATTTTTGAAACTCTGAAATGCGATTGGCAACTGGAATTTAAATTTCAAGCTTGGTTTGATATTTGAGTTAAACCGAATCAAATTCGATTCGATTAATTTAATAATGACCAACAAAGCTGTTTATTCATTATTTAATTAAAATTTACGAATTTGTTTTATTCAACTAGCGTGAATCGTATTAAATTGGAAATTAATGATTTGGTAAATACCAGGTTGCTTTATAGATAATTTGATTTAATTACAATCTCCTAACAATGTATAACTCAAACAAATTACACAAATTACATTGGAAGGTGAATTTCACTAACAAAATGATGAGAATTCGATCATTTTTTTTATTATTATTTTTCTAACAAATCAAAAAAGTGATATTATTTTCAGTTTAAAAAAAATTTTTTTCAATTGAAAAAAAATTGAACATTTTAATAAATTCTTTGAGAGTTGGTGGAAGTCGTTCTTCAAAATCAATAATTACTTTTTCGATGGGTTCGTTAGAATTTTCGAAATTCAACACCAGCAAAATAGAAAATGTAACAAAACCATGTGTGCGTGTATCTTTCCAACGTGCCATTCGAGATCGGGTTGTTGCGGTCCGAACATTTGCATCTATCTTTCTAATTTCATTGAGCCAATTTGCATATCGTTACGTCACTCAGCTCGAGAGCTAACGCCACGCTAAAGCAGATACGATACAGTTAAATAGAATATTCCTCAGGGAAAAGTGCGTGAAAAGTGTTTACTTTTTAGATTCCCGAGGATGATCAAACGTTAATTTTCATCAACACAAAAGATTTCATCATTGTTTCCATTTCAAATCCCATCAATTTACAATTGCAAAAAGAGAAGGAAGAAAAAAAAATTGCTTGTTGTAAAAATTTTTGCAATTGTTCCATTCAAAAGTTAACAACGTGAGCAAATTTAAAAGTTAAATATTTTACCAAAAAGGTACGTTTCAGTGTAGATAAAAATGCACCCTCTGATCTATGTATAAAATTGCAAAATGCTTTAACCCGATCCACAGTTTTAAAGAGATTTAAATTGCAACACAGTAAATTGTTGCCACCTAGATGGCAGCACTGATTCCAATGCCAAATTAAAAAAAAAGTCAATCACCTTAGGTTTAACCCTTGTTTTGGATCGTGTACAAAAGTGGCCATACACACAATTGCATTAAAAGTCAATTTCATTTTTCTTTCATGTGAAAAATGTTCAGCATTGTGCGAATCTGTCAGCAACGATGAACAAATCCGATTCTTTTGACAAACTCCAAATAGCCCGAAATCTTTCACAGACAATTTAAATAACAAAATCATTTTTGTCAATCAAATATATACATGGGTGTATGTGATAGATGCACCGGCACAATCGCACGTGCATTGACACTCTTTGAGTATATGGAGGAGTTGGAATCTAGGACGGTGCGGCGTCGACAAAATGGCGGTAATAAGGGGTGTCACGGAAAATGGCCGCCCTGATGAACCCTGAATCGCGGCATTACGGCAACTGATTGCGGGACTCGAGTCTAACGGAGATTGCTGAGGTGGATTCGGGGCAGGGAGGACGCAACGAAACGAGTGGAACCAGGGGGTAAAAGGACATGGTCACGTACCGTCGGCAGTGCAGAAAGGGTGAACTGCCGCCCTCTCAAAATTTCCCCTTGTTAGCCTGAACTTGCAAAGGAAGGGGTTATGGAGTTAGTTAGCGATGTGTGATGTCATGGCGCGTATTAGTGGTGAAGATGGAAAGACCGAGATGTAAGATACAAGTCCTAGACGAGTGAGCACGCAACATCAAACGAGAGATAGAGGGAGAAAGGCGCCGGGTTAGGAATGCCAAATTGTCCTCTGGATTCTCGCAAAATTACCTGCTAAAATTATGATCCGATTAGGGCCCGTTCATTACAGAGATTCAAAATCGCACGTGTATGGAATGTATTGGATTCCGCACGAACTTGGACGCGAAGACATTTTGGTATTTCCAACGTCGATATTTATTTCCGACGTTCGTCCCTGCTGCCGAAGAAATTATCCGCGTGACAATGACATTCATGCAGGTGTTGCGTCATTTTCCAAATGGTGATCTCATGTTGAACCAGCATCCTGAAAATATACCATCAAGAATTAGTTTTTCAATTCCATGTAAAACTGAGATGTAAAACATTTTCAAACGTGTCGTTCTTCTTTCTTTTTTAGAAAACGCATCAGATGAGATGTCTTATTTATTATGGCACTAAAAAAATTTGAGAGTCAGTCTTACGAATGGATATCGAATTTTTGATGTGCCATCTACGTGTTTACAGATCGTTTACGACGATGATAAAATATTGATACGTGTACTCCGAAGTGAAAATTGTCACGCGACTATGAATTAATTATTATCGAGTGTAGACTAACCGAAGATTATTTTGAGTTTACGATCTACATGTTCAAGTTACTTTCAAAAGTCTTGGAGACCTTGAAGACACGCAAAACGGACTTTTTAATACGAGCTTGCGATGAACGTTAATTTTTCATTTTACCTTGCACAGTTGTGATTTAGATATGATGATAAAAAAAGGCTCTAATTTAATTCAATGAAAAGTTAGGAACAAATTGTAATATTATACAAATTAATTTTGTATCGATTAGGGATTAAATTTAGATTAAATTTTGAAATGTTTGCTTATTTTGTGTAGACTAATTTCATTAGCGGTTTGAAATAAAATTAATGAAGAATCCGGTGCGCGATTTCGTACGCTTGGTGATTTGTTTAATTTGTCAAAACCAATGCAAAAACAGTTAACGCGCGAGTAAACGTGCTCAGGGGGTCTCAAAATATTTCAGGCATATTATATATCCGGGCACTTGATTTTCTAAGTCCGCGGAAGATTACAGTATGACACGAGAACACTCGGTTGCTCAAACTGCTCGAAAAAATCTCGGGTGATAACAACGTTAACTGCACTTGAATCTTCATCTGGATAACTGATATGAGAAAACGTCATAATTTTTAATTTCCCATCAAGTTTTTTCATGCCAACAAATTTGTTGCTAATTTCATACACACTAAGTTATTTGATTTTAAAGCATAATAAATAATTACATCATGAAATATTATATACATTATAAACAATCGTTCAAAATCGTATTCACAGTTTAATAAAAGATAAAACATACACGAAGAGAAAAGTTTAATAATTTCTACCAGAATTGGTATAATTTTTACCTAACTGTTTTATAACTGAGGGATGGAAATCATTTTGAGAAGAAATTATCAAACTCTTTGGTTTAAACTATAAAAAACTATTTTATAATTATGATTAAACATATAATATAAATTATTCAATTTTTAACAAAAAGTTTCATAATTTTTATCTAAAATGGATTCTGTCTTCCAATTATTATGGAACTGTTTGGTAAAAATTCATCACAACTTTTTTCTCTGTGTAATAGAAACAATTTTATTTGATTAAGCATTTAACCGGCATTATTGATTTTTTGATTGAAAAGTCATAGATACGTTACGGTGACTTCATAAATCATTTCATAATGAATGATTTTTATCGGAATAAGAAATCGTATACGATTCACTGATAACAGCTTTCTGTTAATCTGAATGTTGCGTTAATCAAACTAAACATATCACACGCAGTGAAAGTGGTTTATTAGTTTTGCTGTGGCGTAACCAAGTCAGCAGAAACAGAGCAAAGGAGTGGACTTTGTTTGAGCTAATGAAAATCAGCAATTGATTTCGTCCTTGGCTGAAAACTTTTTGACGCTTTAATGCATTACTACGTGAAAAATGCTTGAGAGAGGCTTAGCGGTATTAATTGATGCAAGAGATAAGAAATGGAGGGAGCAAAGAGCCACTAAGCAAACATCAAAGCTAAAAGTCAGCGAAATGCTTATTTTCAATGTACCATGTGCAATTCAGAAACATAAATAAAAAATCGTGAGTGTGCTTCAGCGAAAAAGAATATTCTCTTTTTCACCACTTTCTCTCATACGATGTTTCGCTGCTAACTTGAGATGTAATGCTTTATAATTTCCTCTCTCGTTTTAATTATTACCATCTTTCCTCGACAAGCCACGCGAGGTCGACTGATTAATTAATCACGCCGGAATTAACGCAAAATTTTCGTCGCTTTCAGAAAATAACAGTCAAATGTTAATAAGTGTATATAAAATTAAAGCGCGGAATTTGCACGACGAAATAATGGAACCAGAAAGTGGTGCCTAGACTTTTTGCCGAAAATCAAATTGCATTTCATCGCCGAAAAATATTGCGTAATAAATGCACTTTCTGCAAATTGGATCCGCATCGAACATTATATTCTCACGCAAAGTCAACAAGCGTTGTTACGTCTCTAACAGTTAATTAAAAAAGTTGAAAAACACATCGACGGATTGGAGCCCAATTCCCAGTCGAAAATTTCTAAATGAAAAAGATGTTATTGCTACGACATAATTCTGAACAATAACCTAGGTGTGGAACTAAAAAAAAAGGATTTTTTTTCAATCGACACCGAAAACACAATGAAAACAAGAAAATTGTATTTCTCGTTTGGTTTTAACTTTAATAAATCAGTCCAATCATTTTTAATCTGATGATTTTTAGTTGCAAACTTTGTTTTTGTCGATATAAACAGCAATTTTTTTTCCACACGAAGATCAGCTAGAAGTTGGCCGCTTAATTGCCCATGTCTCAATTTTTTGCCCCAGTCAGAATCTATCGTTTCAAAATCATCGATGTAAATTGTCGTCGCAAAACACCAATGTAAACGTCGGCCTCATTTCAAACACGTCCTTCCTCCAGGGCCAGAAGCTTGATGTTAATGAGAGTGCATCAACATGGCTAGTGCTCGCCAACCGTAATTTTGCTTGAATTAATTAAACAACATTAAAGAAAAGTCAATCGACAAATGGAATAATTAGAAGCACTTCGCATGATTATTCTAATCGTCCTAAATAAATACCGATTGAAAACGACGCATTCGTTTAAATATAATCATTAAGAGGAAAACAAAATTATAATCATTTTGGTGATTCTCCGTGTTAATTATGGAAAAACATATATTCAAGTTGGAGAACAGGAATTGGAGCATAAAAGTTGATCATTGTTTTTGAACTTGGGGAACGAAAAAAAAAAAAAAGTTGACTCTTTGTTTCGCAAGCAAGCAAAAAATTATTCCTGCTGCGTTATTATGGGACCTGCTCTCCGCGAACTTTACTTTCTCGGCTCAACATTTATTTAGCTTGTTTGAATCATCCCCACTAAGAGCCTGTCAATGGTTTTAAGCGGAATACAATAATTAAAGGACGTAATTAGTGCCAATTAACGAAGTACAACGCTGGTACTTCCTCTCCGTTTAATTTCTGCTCCAACTATTTCTATACTCTCTTATACCCTCAGCGCAACCCCTCAATCTACTCTATTCTACAAAAGTCATAGTGTTCATCGTCCTGATAAACAATGCAAATTAATACACCTTTTTTTTCAAAATTAATTACTAATTACAAACATCAAACGTCGAAATCATTAAAAGAGACAACATTGAAAAAACAAATAAGAAAAAAACAAAGAACATCCGCCCGAAACAATTTCGTCATAATTATTTATTGCTCGTCGTATTGTTAAACAATGCAAATGACTACGCTCTCTCTTTTTTTTAAATTAATTACTAATTACAAACATCAAACGCCGTGCCAATGAAAGAGCTAAAATTGAAAATTATAAAAATGAAAATTGGCTACCCGAAATAATTTGGTCATAATTATTGTTTGCACAGTGCGAATTTGCGTTCAATTATGGTACAGCGAGTTTGGACATTTTTGTCATTCCCAAACACAAAATTAGCGATGTGCAAATATTTGTGATGATTCGCTTCGCCTAACGTCGCCGATAAGATAATTCACGTTCATGCTATTATTACACTAAATCAGAAGTTAACGATGTGATACCGCGATTTTGCCGTGGATATCCCAAATTCAAATTCCACGGAGCATAATATCATGCAGTTACATGGTTCGCGTGGATAGCTCCACGACGTTCAATCGAACTATTTAGTTAAGGCTATCAGCTGGCCCGATAGTGGGGGAACGAAGATACCGTTGAAAAGAGACGGAGCGAGCGTTAAATAGACGAACGGATGAAGAGGCATCCGAACGAAGAAGAAGACAGAATCACACGGTATGTGCTTAACTATTTCGGCGCATCGAGAGCCCATCCCTGAAAATTCGAGCTCGAAAAGCCAAGTGGTCTAATTTATGGAAGCACGCCAAACACGCTGCGAATTTATAGTTTAATAACGAAAAGGATTCGCACGTAACCGATAAGGGCTATTTTAACGAGTTGCTCTCCTCGCGTCGTTCAAATGCGCACCAATAATCAGCTTACACTTGCACTCGAGCCATTTACTTAGCTTCAGCGTACCGATACTTTTATCAAAAGTTTACATGAATTCGGAACACGCGGAGGGGGAGAACGAGTTTATGCAGCCAGCGCTCGAGTTTGTATTGTTTTCGTCTGCCGTATGCAAGGGACAGTTTGCAAAGTTTAATGGTCCATTTGACATTTATTTATCATCCATATGAATCATAATTTTGTTAGTGTAGTTCTTGGTTGAATCAAATCTGATAAATTTAAGAGGCCAGAAATTAATGTCTGATCGAATTTAAGTTCGCTCTCCTGAAACTGCGCTCCCTAATGATTTATCGAGAAATTTATATCTATGACAGATTTGAAGAACATTGATAGTGCTCATCGATTGAAAGGAGCGCGAGATAATTTGTACCGTTTTTTTTTCTCTCTCTCTCTCTTCTTTTTGGCAGTTTCGGGAATGAATTTGATTGGAAGACTAAACGCAAATAGAGATTTGAGGGACCATCGAGTTGATTCCCCGCAAAACTTGGCGATTATATTTGGCCGGGCGTTTTCTGGATTTTCAAACAAAAACCCCGCCGAGTCTTTCGGTTAAAAAGCAGTAAAATGATCGCGTGAAAAAGGATGAAGCGAAAGATGAAATATAAATGCGAGCAACAATGGTCATAAAGCGACGTCGGTATAATGACCGTGTAGCTTTGAGGCAAACTCACAAATAATACTGTTTTACAGATGGGTGAAGGTTCGAGCCGGCAACACTAACGACGTCGTTACAATTACAAACGCTGAGATGTCGAGACTTGGTGCCGAATCACCCTTACTGCGACCACCCATCGCCCCTCCGCCAACGTCTCTAAAGCAACCGACGACCGCATCATTTTATACCTTCGTTTTGGTACATCCGCACAACTCAACTATCGCTTCATTTCTGCGCCCAACTTTGTCATCAGATGAGAGTTTAGAAGCCGAGCGCGCAGCTTCTGTTGCAATTAAATGCATCATCCATTGATCAGATGATCCCACGATGTGTGCTGCAACCAATTAGCAAACTCCATCAGTCGTCGTATCACGTTGGCAAGCCTGAAAGAAAAGTCCCGTAAATCATGTTTCGCTTTGACAAATTTGAAATCTGTGACTGAAAATTGGACGAAACAAAAGAAATAATAAGATTAATAGGTTAAACAGATGTAGGTGGCGCCGGATGACAAACTCTCATATTTGTACGAAACTTCTGACAGTTTGGGTGAGGTTATGTTTCAACTTTTGCCAACACGATCAAAAGCGAAACTAATTAACGAGTAGAAAAGAGGAATTGTGAATGAGCATTTTTCAAACAGAATTTCGCTGCAGCGGAGATAGAAATGTAAACGAACGGAGTACAGTTTTACTATCGGAATTGGAAACAACGTTCATCCAGCCCCAATCGTGTCGGCGTTGAAACGATAGACTTGCGTCGATCGAATGAGAACCATAGCAGTAATTCCAGACGTTCGGATGGTCAAAGGTACCGGGGCCGTCAACATGTGTCGTCGTCGTCGTCCAGCATGAGAAAACGCAAACACGAGGCTTACAGGATTAAAGGGGTCGCAGTGCTTAATTATGCATTGCGCAGAATCTTGTGGTGCAGGAGTTACCTTTCGTTCGGCGCTCGATAGAAAAAACACCTATGCTTGTTCGCTCGTATGTTACGCCATTGCCAACATTCGGGCGCAATTTCAAAGTCCCTTCAGCTCCACATCCAATTCGATGTCTTATCGTTTCAAAACAAACCCTCGCAGATGAGAACCGAGAGCTCTCGATTCTCAATTAATTATTCATCAGTCAAATCAAATAGAATGAAAATTATTCATTTATTTTCTCTACCGTGTTAGCAGCGTGTTAATAAATAAATGCCCCTGATTGTTTCAACGGGTTTAATAAATGATCACTCTGAGAGCATCGCGACTGACTCAAAAGTTTATCCACTCCGGTGCTCCATGGATACTCATTTATTGACATTGAAAACGATGTCAGGGGGCTGATCAAAAAATCAATTAGTCGACGAACAAAAACATTCAACCACACCAGACCTTACGTTTTAATCACACGAATGTGTGGCAACGGCCTCGTCGTCACTTGGACGCGCAAAAGATTCATCGCAATTATTTAATATTTGAAAACATCCTAGATATAATGACGTGGTATGTACATTAACACGGTTTTTTTTTTCGCGCGGCGCCGAGTATATAAAACTGCGTGAGAAATTCCCCTTAGAATTTGTCAGCGCGAGGCATAAAGAGACCCGCCGCGGATATATACCTTCAGTCTGCGACTGGCGATGCACTTACTGTTTCTATTTAATGACGTCTAAATCGTCATGCACACGACGATGGTTGGAATAAAAAACAAAATAACACCCGGCCTTTGTTCGCCGTCGCTTGAACCCCGCCAATGCCTTTTAATTCATTATAACTCGTTTACGCGATGATGAAATCTATTTGCCGCATAAGATTTATGCAATCTTGTCACGACTGGGTCTTTTCCGACGAATGTATTTCGCAGACAGAGGGGGGGAGGGGATGGTTTAAGGGGGAATATACACTTGGATGGTTCGAAAAGATTGAAAAAAAAGTTGTTTTGCAGTTTCGTCATCTACAATATTCCAAGAATCACCTGTTAAATTTTCAGCTTGCAATTCAAATTAGTTTACAAGCAAATAAATATCAGATATCAACACGTGATTGTACTATGAATGCATACCGAAACTTTAATCACATTTTATTTTACTTGAAACTATGTTTTCAGATGGTGTTGTCAACTTTCCTCGAGATCTACCGAACCGATTTCTTTTTTCAAATTTCCAGGGTTACTCCAAAATACATTTACGGACGAACTTCAATTTTATCATTTTTGTTGATTTTGTAATTTATGACAAAATAAAGAAATTAAGTGGAAATTTAGTTTACAAAATTGTATGTTTTTTTGTTGTATTAATTAATAAAATTCGTACACACAATTGATTTGATTTCGCAGCCTCGCCAATTTTTCTGCGAGCAGACCTGATTATGACCTACAAGTGAACAAAATTTCAAGTCGATTCAACTCTCGGAACATTACTAAAAAAAAGTGCAAGCGTATCTCAGATGCAGTTCGCTCAGTGCGCATTGCAAATTCGTACACGGAAAGAAAAACATAGTAAACTGCGGACATAACCTACAAACAACTAAAACTTTTTCCCCTAGTATTTACAAGTAAAACTTTCATATCGACAGAACTATTTTTTACTGAATTCTGACAAAAT
>JAAMPD010002762.1:0-13113 GCA_025266255.1 Trissolcus basalis
CTTGAAAACAAAAATCGACAGCATGTAGAATTGAATCCATATGATAATTGCAGTTTCCAACTACAACAAACACTGCTTGGAGTTGACTAAGACTTGCACCTTGGATAATTATATATGGTTTAACGAATAACTTGTGGTCGATATGCATGGATTGAATTTCATCTCTAGCCTCTTGAAAACATGTTTCAAGTTCATTATTTGTCTGAAAATAAAAAAGTTATGAATTCAACAGTACATGAAAATAAAATTACATATCAATGTGTTAAAATTTTCTTACAAGTAAAATGTTTTGCGTTAACAATTTGTAGTCTGTATCAAATTATATATTATTTTTTCATGAAAATTACCTTGTGAATTACAAATGATTTCAAAACTTCTGCTTTTTCTGGTACCCAATTAGTTTTTGTCTTTTTTGCAACGGCTTTTGTAATTCTTTTAAACAACAAAGGAAGGAGAATGACTGCAACCGCCTGTTTGTGTCCTAAAAAACAAAAATTAATGCGAATTATAATTTTGTGTATGAACTTTAAATCAAAATATCATTTTTGAGAGAATTTTTATCCAAGTAGGAGTCCTACAATGGTTACGTTTAAAATATATCGAACGTTTAATTTAAAAAAACAGATAACTATTCACCTTCTCTGATAAATGGTTTATTTTTTTGTTAAAACTGCTTTCACATCATTGTCATAATGTCTGGCGCCAGCTAATTTAATCACCTTCTCAGCAATTTCTGGCCATCTCGTTTCAAAAGCATCAATTGGCTTGCCAAAATGTTTGACAAAATCTGCTTGGATCTGAAATAAAAATCGATCACAATAGCATATTAGCGTCAGTACATCAAAACTAGAAAATCATTCATTCTTTCATGGTTATTTTTAATAGCAAATCTTCGTACCAAAATTTTTGCGGCTGGATTTTGCAAAATCGGTAATTTCAAAAAGATTGTTTCCGTATCAGATTTTTGATAAAATTTAATTCTCTCCTCGAATGCAGTGTTTATCCACTTGATTTTATACGTTTTATCGATGACTTCAAATTCATTTTGGAGTTCTTTGAAATCTCCGGATTCTTCTACAGCTGTAAAACATTCAAATTGTATTAAAATATATTCTCACAAATCATTTATTCTTTTTAAAATATTATTGATAACTGTAATTGTAATTATCACCTGGTTCAACTCTTTTTCTCTTCAATGTGGTGTTTGATAAGCGCTTTATTGCAAATTCTTTTTCTCTTTGGTTTGAGTAATAAGTTTGAAATACTCCACCAGCACTCTTCGTATTTGATGATCGAGTATAATAACTACTTGCTAGTGTACCCTTGAATAGTTCAGCAGCGCTTTTAGCTAATTCTTCAAAACGATCAGACGATATCCTTTAAAAGAAATGATGACTTATTAATATATATAATATTAGGTGATACATGACGTACGTATGAAATATGATTGTTATTATGTGCTAGCAAACAAGTTAGACGTACGAAGGAACAATTAAGACGTAAATACTAAATAATTGAATATTAATAATAAATTAAATTACGTGTAACTATTTGTTCGACGAAACTCGTGGTTGACAACTAGTTTTGCTACTTTATTTTTAGAAAAATACGTGCATTTTTTTGTTTCTAACAAATATTCAAAGTTTTCGGGAATTCGTTCAAAGTCGAAGCATGCAATCATAAATTCTCCCTCGTAAGTTTCCATTAAAATCTGATAAATTAAATTTTCACTTCGACTATTTGTAGAAACTAAAATAACAAAAAAACAAACAGGATGTATTTCAATAATATTTAAACTTTTAAATCATGTCGTATCACAGATCACATATTATTTTTTAAAAATTAACCTTTGGTACTGCTTGGGATATTTGAAGCACCTGATATCAAAGGTTGTGTTTGTGTATCGATTAAAAGACAAGAAGTGACTTTAGGCCTTATGTTTGAAGTAAAGACAGTGTCACTCGAAAAGGGTTGCTCCACAAAAGACACATTCGGCGTGGTTACTTGGCGATGTGCAGAAAACGCTGCACAACTTGACAAATCGGTGAACGTATTGCCACTTTGTGGATCTTGGATTATAGAATATTCCACTGAATTCTCACGTGATAAAAATTGGTTAACTACAAATTAATTAAGCATATCCATTTTAATAAAAACTGAATACAAATGTATTAAGGTGGATATAAAAAATCAAATAATAATAGAATTCATACATTCACCATTATTATTACTGGTTCCCTGATTAAAATCAACGTTCATCATGCCAAATACTAATAGAAAGCAGTATCACATCCAAAATTTATCCTCACACCACGAGTTTTCTAAATAACAAACAATTATCACTTGATGAAAAATACAATTACATGATATTTTTCAAAAAAACATCTCTTAATTTCTGTATGACACTTTATACAATATATATTTATAAATACAATTAACAATTAAATTAAAACCAAACATGCGTAGTGGAATTCAAATCTGTTTATAACATAAAATAGTAAACAATAACAAGTAGGATATATAAAGAATGAAATTGATGAGGTTATGATGTATTCGAACTATTTTAATATCAACAAAATACTTACTCTTCCAACAACCTCAATACAAAGTTGAAACACTTCACAATTCTTCAATTCAATAAGTTTTACACGCTGTCATATAGCAACAAAAAACTATTTTGCATTAATAAAAAAATTATTTTGCCGCATTAGTCGCGCACATCTGAAAATGCGTTCGAAAACTAAAGTTCGAACATGTGAGAGAGAGATGGAAAGATCTCGAAAAGTGAGAGATTTTCAGCTGCACTCACACATTTATTCTAAGTTACACGTATACAAAGGGCGGGGCTACCTGAAAATCAGCTCTATTCGCAGCGAATTTCGGTTGTTTGATTGATGTTGGAAATTTGCTTCATTTTATGTGCGAAAAGAGCTCTGTCCGAAGCAATTTTCGGAACAATATTTGACGACTAATTTTTCTTATAAAATTTGATTCGAATTTCAGTCCTATTTTACAAATGCGTTTTTCGCTTTTGTTTCGAGCATTTTTCGAGGCACATTTCTCTCTGTGTTTCAACAAGAATTTTTCCTCGCATTTGATTTCTGACTTAGCGTGGTTGTGATGTCAATCTTCTAGTATTCAAGTGTAAAATACGCATCGAAATTAGGTGTCACTTGCAAAGTCTTCTTCACTTTGTCATTTACACGTCCCCACGGTTTTCTTTGATGCACCGATACGTCGCAAGAACGACAATACCAATATATATCTGCCTGTTATTTGCTTCCAGAGATAATTAACGACCGAAAAAATAAAATTTCATTAAATTCAAAGTTTTGAATATCAAAATTTAAAAATATTTGACGTATCAGATATCTCTCACGGATGATAATGTAGTCGGTAAAAATATCGAATAAATATTACCCACATTTCCGGTGTTTATCAATTGTTTGTAAAACCAAATCTATTTTATTTTATATTTTCAAAATATATTCCTGTCCGTGAGGGATTTCATTATGAATGTGTATTCAGTAGTTACGAATTAAACGTTTTTGATTAATTGAAATGCTTCTTAATAAAATGGACGTTTCTGACGTTTTCCGATTAATATTTATGTGGCTTGTCAAGTAACCTCATTTTCTCATGAAACTTTATTGGAACGGTAATAATAGGTAGTTCGTTGTAAATTATTAATAATTTGAATTCGCAGAAAAATTCACAATGAAGAGACAAATAAACCACTTGGACCTTTCGGTAGGTTTGTAATATCAATATATAAAAATTTTGATTGGTTTGAATAATCAATTTTGATAGAACAATAAAGACATATTTATAATAATGTATTTTTTTTAAACTGTATTTTTAAATTGTACATTTATTTTTTATAATTTATATATATAATTATAATATACAATTTATAAATGAATTGTAAAATTGTAAAAATTTATATAAATTTATTTATAACGATATTACGCTCAACATTTTTCTGCGAATTTCAATTATTTACGCTGGTCATAATCACATAATCATATTTTTACCAGAAAATGGAATTACTTGGAAAATATATCATTCCTTTTTTTTCACTTGGAATATTTGATCAAGATTTTATTTCCAACAATTTTATAAAATTTGGTCAATCGAATGATTTAGTCTTTTTTTTGTTTCGATGATTGCAAATGAAATTAAAAATATTTACGTATCTTTAAATAGTTCATTTATTTTCATTCATTTTTTATTTGCTTTATAAAGGTACATCCATTGTAGCTGCTACAAAGAATCTCTAAATAGTCATAAAAGATATCAAAATGGAAAAAATAATTCAAGAAATTAAACGTTAATTCTGAATTTTATTTTTCGAATTATAAATTTACTTGAATCTCTGATCCCATGGGGACAACCTATAATTTTGTATTTTCATCTTTTTGACTTACATTATCAAAATCAATATTTTAATCTGGCCAATGCAAATGTTTCATAGAAAAAAAAAAAAAACTGAACTTTTCGAGGGCGTCGTAAACAGATCAAATGCAAAGTTTGACTTAACTTCAGTTTTCGGTAAAATTCAAACTTACATCCGAGAAAATATTTTGGTTGTATTTCAAAGCCAACTTGAAATATGGGATTACAGTTTTGTATTACAGTCACCGAATCGGATGCAAGTTTATAAAAGCACAAAATTTTCAGATGTAATCAATTCTACGCGTAGAAAAAGCTTTTGACAGACGAAGAGGCTTTTATCGACTTTTGTGTTCACCTTTTTTATGCTGAACTTGAGCATAATCGTATACAATTTCGGTAACCGTTCACCGATCGGTAGTCGTAACACTGTTTTGCGGAGGTGTGCGATAAGGTTTAGGATAAAGTTATCTTCTTAATTCATCCTCAGATTCAATTTCTTCAAGACGTAATTCGGACTGAATTCTTTCACTAAAATAAATATCTTCGTCTCATTTAAATCCATGATATGACGAATTAAATTTATTTAATCCAACCATTTAAATTCTACTATATAAAAAGAACAAATAAAATCATCTTGGGTAATGATGACACACGAGTTAAAAAGTAACAGCCACAAAATGTGTTATCAGAAACTTTTGATCATTTATTTAATTATAGTTTTTAATAATTTAATTCTAGTTGATTTGTAAATTGATTCAAAAATAACGATGTACAATATTGATTGGAAAAAATTTTGTCATGTCACAATTACCCAAAATTGTCATTGTTACCACGGTTAACCTTAAACTGAGAGAAAAGAACAATAATTTTTACCAGACTATTCAGTAAATTAGGGATATAAGCCATTTCGAATGAAAATTACTAAACTGTCAAGTTAAAGATACTACAAAATTGGATGATTTATATCAAATGTTTAGTTACTATAGTTAGTTTCTATCAATTTTTAACAAACAGTTTGATAATTTTTTTTTTCAAAATGTCTTACGTCCCTAATTTACTAAATAGTTTATTGTTTCAGTTTGGAATATATTTTTGACATTTAAGTTGCAGTATTTATGTAACGTATGTACAGTCATTTGTGTCATATTTCCCAGTCGCATATATTCGATCATAAATGGCTGTACATATGCAGGAGTATGTGCGCCATAAATAAATTTTTGGTTGGGTTATTTTTTGAGTGCACTGTGATATTTATGTGGTTTACAACGTCACTCCATCGGAGATTGAGATATGAGACGGGAGGCAACAGATACATTTATAGTTGTAACAGTGACTCCTAATCCTATTCACAACTAACTCCAATTTACGAGGTTGTGATGTAATGGAGTCGTTGAACATAAGCTTCAGCATGGTTGCCATGATGAAACAAGCGAAAAAGCCCTGGACAATAGGCAGTTAGCGAGATTACTAAAATATCGTCATTATTTACTCGAGGCGTAACCCGTGGCGTGGATTTTTAGCGTGGCCCACCGGAAAGCAAGATTGTGAAAAGTTTTCGCTTACCTACGGGAAAAGTTGGCCCTTTCAGTAACATCAACTTATTTAATGTAATTAGGTAGCTCGTCCGCTGATTTTTCGGCCGTAGAAACTTTTTCTAATATGAATAGTTATACTGAGAACCAAAAGCGTTTGACATTGTGAAGCAGGACTTCTTCTTCTCGAATAACGTTAGACATTTCCAGGTCGTGGAAACATCGGAGACGGAAGCGCGCGGACAGGATTCCATTACTGGAAATTCTTTGGCTTCCGCCGCTTTCGCAGAAAGTAGTTCGAATTCCAAAGCTTTGCAAACGAATATCGACGATCTTGTCGAGCATGATTCGAAACGACTTACACTGATACATACGTACAATACATTATCTTGTCGGACAAACGCCCGCGTTTTTGCATCCCTCCGGCTTACGCTTTTGTTTTCATTCGTTATGAATTTATTGGCTACTCGACGAATCGACTCGACTCGTCAAGCAAAAATCAGCCCGCTAATATTTTCGGTTCCGTAGATGCAAATGAATCGAAGAATGTTTCTCAATAGCTCGTCGATATTTGAATTAGATTCTGTTTTCAATTGATGCTCTTAATTAAAATTCTACAAGATTTCAATAAAACTCCGCCCTCCACTTTATATAACGAACGGAGTCCAATTTTTTTGTTCGCTTGTCTTCTTAGAAAAATTTCCACATTTTTTTTTGTTTTTTTTTTTAATTTTAATTTACCTGCTTGGAAAAAAATAGTTTTACACTTTTACAGACTTTGTTAATTACTCGATCTAAAAAATGTCTTAAAATTAATTAATTTGATAAAAGTGATGGACAAATTTTAATTAATAATGCAGGCATTATATTGAAATTGTGGCACGGTTTAAATAATTTTACAATTACACTCCCATTAATAATTGAGCCTTTTGTTGTTAATTTATAATAACAGGAAATATGGGAAATGAAAGAAAAACATTTCCGCATGGGTTTTGTGTACATGTTTAATTAACAATCTTTGTTTTTCGTCATTGTCTTTTTAACGACACGGCAATATGAACGCCTAATAGACGTATATACTCATGAATATAAAATGACCTTACAAAAGGTACTATATAGTTATACTCTTTGTTAACTGTTACATTGTGAAGTATGAAAGTTTATCATTTATTTCAAGTTTGATTCGGTACAAAAAAATGAAATGTTTTTCATTTCAGCTTTCATCATATTTTCTAAATACTGCGCTTTATTACCTTTTGATACATTAACTCTCTATTTATATACAAATTTGTACGTGATGAACATCCAAATGTACACTTGAAGTGCACAAGATTACATCGAAAGAACGAACGGTCTGAATATTCAAATAACACTCCATTTATAAAAATGTTTATCAAGAAATCATTATTCTGAAATGATAAAAAGAACAATTCAAGCACTTTGCAATGTTCTTTATTTCTAATCGGGACGCTAAATTTCTCATCAGCGCAAAATACAACGAAGCTTAAAGTCGATTATGAGAACAAAACTATTTATTACGAGCTGTTAGCAGTCTGTTGTTAGCAGTCGAATGTTCAAAGATAAGTATAACCAGCCGGTAAATGGAAGAAACCAATTCTGTTTTCAATTCATTTTTTTTGCACCCTTTTCAAAAGAAACACCGAATGGTGTATTTTCTTGTGAAAAGACTAGCGATTTAGAGTGTAACTTGAAATGATGTGTAGTCTGATAACAAACTTCTGTATGTCGAGTGTAAGCCTTAAAAAGTACACCTCTCGGGTGTACCGATAAAAGTTTCAGCAAAGTGAGTAAATATTCTTTTTTTTTTAATTTACATCTCAAGTTCTTGTGTGCCGTACAGAAGGAGACTGAATTATCTTGGGCCAGTGAAATTTTCCCAGAAATCGCTCTTCTAAGCAAAACATAAAAATATGAAATTATCAGAATTCGTGTAATTGAACTGGAATGTCATATTACACACATGCTAACATGAAATACTGCAAACAAATTTTTCTGTCAGATTTCATTATTGAGTTACTTCCTTGATAATATGAAATGAAAACAAACAAAAAATTATATCTGACATGATTGTTCATTTGAAATGTAATATTATTTGTTTTATATTTTAAAAGAAAAATGTTGAAAATGATTTTTCTTATATTTCTCAGATGGGCTTTATAATGCTTGTGGAAGTACAAACATTTTCACATGAATGTATCGACTGCTAACATTTGCTAAACAGCTTACCATCAGAAAATTCATGAATTCAGACACCTGAAAACTTAGTTGTTGAAATATTCTGACATTACACGACAAAAAATCAACGACGTTTCAGATTTTTCAGCCGAAATGTTTGTAAACAAAATGTTTTGCTGGAATTTGGAACGCTGTTGTAATTCAACATTAGCGAATCATTGTAGTACTTACTTTAATTCATGAAAATTGCACAGTGCCACGCACGAATCAACCAAAATATTTTGGTTAACGGTAGAGCATACAAATTCGTTGATGAAAATGTCGCAAAGTTGTCGTGCATGTCGACGTAGTTAACACTTTCGCCTCAAAAAGTGCAAATAGCTTAGACGAGGACTGACTGTTTAGACTTTCATGTAAAGGACTTTGTAACGAGGAAACTCAGATGCTTTTGTAGTCGCGGAGTTTGCATTCGAATGTGCCAACAGAGCCACGACGATCGACTCGACGAAAGTTTACTTTGCAACTTTACGATATGTTACAATCGTCATGGCCGTCGCGTCGTTTTTTTCTTAAAACAACCGATCTTTGCCGCTGTCGCTATTATTTGTCTTCCTCCAAGACAAACAACAATTGTTCGCCAACAAAATTCTAACGCAGCATTACATTCAGAGAAATGCACTTTAGATATTAATGTTAAAATCACAATAAAAAACACATTGTACTTTACAATGAAATTGAATCAAAAGTAAAAACAATAATGTAAAACTGATTTAAAAAGGTACACTGAAATAGGGACGAAATTTGTAAAATATTTGAATTATTGAAAAATCATTCCAGGTAACTCTTTCAGTAGCAATAAATGTAATCAAAATGTGTTTGCGAATGAAAGCTAATGTTTGGGTTTAAATGTTTGTCTTCAAAGGCAAAAATTAACATCGATCAAACTGGAGCGCGATTTTGAAAGTAAAATATTTTTTATAAATCATGCTTAAATGCAATATAAATATTACAAAAACAAACGCAGTTAGCGGGTATAGTTGAACTTTTTCTGAAAAAACATCAAATGAAATTAAACGATTCCGGGATTTTAATGAAAATCAAATCGCTGCCTGGTTTTATTTATGCCCAGCGACTTTATCGCATTTGCGTCGCAATTTTCTTTTCGGCGGAAAATTCATTGAAACTGGAGCTGACTGTTGAATTCCAAGTTATGAAAATTTTCGTTATCACGAACAAACCGCGTGAGCCATCGCAAAGAGGAGCGTAATCATGGATAATTGCGTATCATTACAGTTTTAGCCCGAGATTATGCTCGTGTACGTAGAGAAGTCTTTTTTTTTTTTTTTTTTTTTAAGCCGAAAGTCCTATTTGCCGCGCGAACAATTACCATCGCGTAAAGTATTCACCTGGAAATGCATCTCTCCGTGTGCGGTCTCGGTCTGTTTTTATTTTAAAATTTCATGATCGCAATCTTGGATTATGACTCCGCGCACTGACGAATCTAATTCCAACGTGTGTGCGCTTCGCTTTCAGCTCTCGCTCATTCGAGAAAAAGCACTTTTCGAGAGGTGTCCGTGAATGTGAGCGCGGCTTCAAAAACACACACACACAACCTGCGAATATAACGCAATATCCAACTATAAGCAAGATCGTTTCGGCAAGTTAATCACACATTTAAGTTCATCTTTGTCATTGAAATTTCATTTGGGCGTTCTTTAATAAAATTGCGGCGTCGATTTGAGACCGTGCAAAATTGATCAAATCCGTTTACCGATGCGCAGCTAAATGTATCGAAAAATCGAGTTTCAATTTTAAACATGATAAGTTCATTTCGATACTCAAAACAATTGGACAGTTTAAAAAGCTTATGCAAACGGGATACACATTTTCGAAACATATTTTCGTCTTACAATAATAGTCTTACTTTTGTTTCGATCTGATATTTTGCAATTTGAACAATCCTATAGTGGACCATTTTTATTGTTCATTCACTGAGAAGATATATCGAGACCATAAATTTTGCCATAATGAATGAATAAAGCGTAACTGTAATAAACTGTTGCAGAGCTCTATAACGCAGGTACCAAAAATATATCAGCGAACAAATTCGGTTGGAAAAATAAAAAACAGGTTAATGTTATATAAACAATGTTTGAAAAAGCGACTGCAGAATTGTTTAGAATTTTTAAACTCATTTTTGATACTTTTCATATACTTTATTAAAGAAACATTTTGAATTTTGTTTTTTAATTCTTTTTTGTACTATGAATGTAGATTATAATTTTTGTTCGGGGAAAAGTGAAGGATGAATGAAACTTAACGTTATTAGATCATAAATTCAAATGATCAACAGATATAAGACCATTGATGGTAATCAATCTCATAAACGGAATAATTATGACACCGTTAGTAACTTAAGAAGAGGTTACTCGGAACTCATGATTACATTAATATACCTGCTTATTTATGTCATGATTTTGATACGATTTCGCATTTGATAAAACGAGAGGATTAAACCACTATGATATAAAGGTATAACTGAGCTTGCACAGCTATCGGCAGATTATGCAAACGTGCTTTATCATGCCTTCAGATCGTCGGAAGTTTACGATGCAGGATCCGGATATACCATCGTCGTACATTGGGTTCTTTCAGCTTTGTAGACCGGAATCGTGCAAGTGTAGGGTCATAATTTTGTGCCCCGACTTAGACTAACAACGTGTGAGACATGGTAGAAAGAAAAAAAGGTCAGGTAAACTGTATGTACAGTGATTCTCGTTTACAAGAACTCCGCTACTCCTTTACATCAAACCGTAAGCGATATTTGATAAATCGATCGATCTCGAGAATCCTCGCTTCTTTTTTTTCAGACTACAAATTGAATAACAAGTGAATTTTTAGAACAGTTCATTCGTTACATCGCAACTCTTCTCGTCTTATTTTTTCTCGACGCGGAATATTTATGTCCTTCAGTCGAACTTCGGCATTGATTTAAATAGCTTTTTGATTGATTAAGCATATACCTCCGCCCTCGAAAGGTCTGATATTGATGTTACTCACATTGCTTTTTAGTGCACCCTAAGGATGTGATGAATCGGAACAACATGATGATGCAATTATTCACGCAAACATGGAATCTCGAGTCAATAAAGCACACGATAAAATGTACGACGCCGAAAATTACCCCGAAAATATGTTGATGAATTCGGAAACTCAAACAACCAAGCTTAAGATCACGCTAGATATTAAGATTGTTAATCTGAAGCGGTGGTCTGCAAAGTTTGTTTTTTTTTCTGCAAAAAATCATATTTTTTGTGTTCCTTTTATAAGTAAACTGTTTTTGCAATTAATAATTTATTTATTTATTTATTAAGGCAGCAGTACCCACACGGACAAAAATATATGTCAAAATGTATGCAAAAATTATATTTTAAATATAAACAGTTTATATCGAAATATATAAGAATATATTTTATTTATATAATATATATTTTAAATATAACTCGAAATATATTTTTGTCCGTGTGGGATATACTCTGATATTACCTAATCTAGATTCTTTGAATTATGACAATAATAATAATAATAATAATTTTGAATTAGGTTATAACAGGAACAATATTTTGATTTACTCTCGAAGTAGTTGTATGAACTAGAATTTGCTTCCAAATTCTTCAAACTTATAAATTAGAACGTTGCGCGAACTAACATAGTCATCAAACAAATTCCGAACAGGAATTTCCGTTGGAGAACTGAACTGGCATGTTATTCCTTAGAGGTGCCAATATACTCGTCATATATTATCCTCTCACGTATAAACATTGTCAATACACAGATTGTTTTGCAACATTTGTGTATATACATACACAGAGTTTAGTTCGAGCTTTGAATTTCGTTTTCACAAAAAAAAAATACGATTAAAAAAATACTTATTATTATCGCAACCAACTTATTTGAACTAAGACAAGTGATGTACCGTGTATAATAATTATATCAAATTTCTGATCAATTTTCCACACTGTCTCGAATAAACAAGCTCATATGCTTGATTCTGTGATACTGTTTAGGTATCCATTGTTTGGAAATTTTCGCCCGAAGGAGTTAGAATCGCTTGGCAGTTGTAACCTTTTCGTAACATCTTGGTTTGAAAACATTGGCATCCCAAATAGGTGATCAAAAATGTTTGATCAATATTATGAAGTGAAATCGACTGTCGGAGTTGTAACAAAGTTTGCGGTTGTCTTGAACCATTGAGGCAAATGGGACACGTTATTCGTTATACGGCGGATGTTCGGTTTGGTGAAAATAGATTGTCATACTTAGGTGGAACAAAGCACGTAGGTAATTAGAGCTTGTTAGACGTGACAAGGCGCACACGCCAAACCGAAGCAAACCGAACGGATGGCTAATTAACGGTATTAGTAGAGCGCGAACGGGCGATCGCTACAAGTCGCTCGTTCCCTCGGAGTTGAATAATAGAGCCCGGGAGTACCCATCCCGTAACCCACAGGCCATTATACACGATTACCTACTGTCAACACGGTTATCCTATTATGCGAAGTCCTGCTGCAGTTGACCGACAAACGCATTCAGAAGTCCACCGCCGCCAGACACCACCACCAATGCCCACCGCCGCCTCTGCAGCTGCTTGTGTGCAATCGCCAAACGTGCTCCGCGCGACGACGCGTGTGACGCTTCCAAACGACACGTGCCCCCCTCCCCCGCCTTCGAGAAAGGGGGTGTGTGTGTTGCGGTCAGTTAAACCAGACACCTGTAAAGTATTTTCGACAATTTTTTTTAATATCAACTTGTTATTATACACGCAGAAAAATGAATTCGAAAATTTATTACAACAAAACGCAAAACCCGATCAGACTTTCAATTTAATAAAATTTAATGTATAATATTTTAATATTCAATGAAAATATCAGAACTTTTATTACATATATAACAAATTTTACTATATATTTTCAAAAATATATGCCATATT
>JAAMPD010002763.1:0-13117 GCA_025266255.1 Trissolcus basalis
AAACATTGTTGTGTTTTTGTTCAATTTTGAGAAAAAACATTTTTGAGATTGTTGAATTAAATTGATTGTAGAATAAAAATCGTGAACATTAGCATTCTGAGTGAGATGTAAAGAAGAAAAAAAAAGTTTTGCTCCTCGAAGCCGGGGACCATTGAGGGTTAACTTTGCCCTATGTTTACTGGTTCTTGAGAAAAAAGGTGAAATACCAAAAGAGAAGGCCAGTTGTCGTGGAGATATCTCAATAAATAAGGTGTTAATTAAATGAGCATTTCACTGAATTTATTTTCTGGACAGGATCCAGAGGGCAGCGTTGTTTCGTGAATAAGACAATATTTATAGGCCGGACCGTGGAATATGCTAATGCTGCTTTTATATTTTATACCTTCAAATTTCACGTGTACAGAAAACCTTTATTCCTCTTGAACACGAGCGTAAATTCAAACAGCCAGTTTAGCTTTAGTTCTCAAAACTCAAACCAAAATAAACGACCTTCACAAGTTGCAAAATTTAATTTCCAAATTTTAATTCGCACACAATTTCTGTAAAAATTGTCAAACAATGTCGGAGCAAAAAAATCATAACAAAAAGACCGTGAAAAAATCAATGAAAAGGGAATTTCAAAAAGATGTGAAAAAATTTTAATCTCCCGGCACACAACTCGATGAACAAAACCTTTAATGTCGGATAATTAAAAAAAGTGTTCGTTCACGTGGGAGCCATAACTCCGAAGCTTTCGTACAATTATTGGAAACCATCGGGAAAAAAAAAAAAAAAGACAGAGGAAATTTGCGCAAACCCGTATTAATTACGTTAGACCACGTGATAATTTAATCCGGGGGATCTTTCGGCGGGTTTTTTGTTGGGCCTTTTTATAATTGGCGTACATAATTTTGTGCAATCGACGCGTCCGCCCTCGTGGTCGTTTTTCGTCTGGGTCTTTTTTAATTACCGCAAAAAATGGCGCAGAGTTCAGGCCCCGACGCGAAATCGGCGCGGCGATCGGGCCCACGACGTGCCGTGCATTCCTGGCGCGCGGTTTTTTGCGATATTGCGCGGACTGCCGAATAAATCGGAAGGGGGGGGGGAAGCCTATCGCGAAATTCATCCGCGCTCTCACACCTCCGCGGGCCCACCCGATCCGTCGTCCGTCCTTTTCTCATTCCCCCAGCGATGCTTTAATTGGGCCCCAACATTCGTCGAATAATGATACAAAAGCGATATAGCGCCGACACGCCGCGGATACCGTTCAACCCGGCCCATCCAGATAAGAAAAGATACGAGGACATTGTTTGTTTCCGTTTCTTTTTTCGCGGTCGGTCGTCATTACTCGGATTGAAATGAACGCTCGTACCGATGCCGTTTTTCTTCGCCTTCCTTTTGTCTGTCCTTTTTCTCTTTTCCATCCCTGATGCATGTTCGTGTGTACTGAATTCAATTTACACTTCCACGCGGACTGTTGCGCGCTGTGTTTAAGAGTTACTTACACGCTCAGATTACATCACAATGAATTTATACCGGACCCGGCCTTCGAAGAAATTCGATGCAATTTTATTCCCTTTCAATTGTTCATCATTAGTTCATACCACGGTCATATATTGTGATCAAAATTTTTTACATCTAGTTGCAATTGTACTGAGTAAAATAAAATCAAATTTTTAGGTCGTAACCTAAAAGTTAGGCTAGGTTTAGTTTGTCACGTTTTTTACAATAAAAAATTTGTATTTTCGTGTAAGGTGCTATTAATGATTGTATGAATAAAGTCATTTTTTATTATGTTCTTAAACTTGTTGTGGTCAAAATTTTATCTACCTAGTTGGAATTATATTGAAAAACAAAAAAAAAAAAAATTTCGATATCATAACCTAAAAGTTAGGTTAGCTTTAGCTGTCCCATGTTTTATGATAGAGAAATTGTCTTTTTGTGTAGGCTGCTATGAATAATTATATCAATTTATTTTTCAATTTTGTTCTGTTCAGTTTAAATTGTCTATTGTAACAATGTTTTAATACAGAAACTATTAAAATTGTACTAAAAACCAAAAAGAAAAATAAATTTTGATATCACAACCTGAACTTTAGGTTAGGTTACATTTTTTATACTTTTTATAGTAAAGAATTCAACTTTTTTATGTAAATTACAATAAATAATTATATAAATACATTTTTTATTTTATTCTTACACTTATTATGATCAAAATTTCGTACGCCTAGTTAAAATTATACTGAAAAACAAAAAAAAAATTGTGATATCATAACCTAAAAGTTAGGTTAAGATCAATTTGTACTAATATATTTTATAATAAAGAATTCGTCTTTTCTTATAAACTACAATGAATTATTGTATAAATTAATTTTCTCATTTTGTTATCTTACTAATTGTGATAAAAATTTCATCTACCCAGTTGAAATTATACTAAAAAATAAAAGGAAAAACTAATTTTTATATCATAACTTAAAAGTCAGGTTGGGTTTCATTCGTTCACTTTTTATGAAAAAAAATTGTTTTTGCATGTAAACTACTGTAGCTATGATTATATAAATTAATTTTTTTCGTTTTGTTCTGTTCGTTTTAAATTGTCTGGTGTAACAATTTTTGAATACAGAATATGTTGAGTACAAACAGAGAGAGAAAAAAAGAGAATAAAATTGTGGCTGAGTGATATTTAGTAGATGATTGTGATTAGCAAAGTTAATGGCGGACGATTAGAATTGCAAGACACCTGCGGGCTTAATTACTGGCCCATTAATTTGGTAGCTGGAGCTATCAATCTTGGAGTTACATTTCAAGTGTGATGCGCGACGTAATGTATATCCTCCTGGAATGCATAAGCTGAATGATGCGCGTCCCGGAATAATGACTTGACATTGTTATTCAAATTCGTGACTCTTGTTTATATACACGGCTGCATAAATAACACATCGAATCGCCAGCCAATTAGACAACTTGAACGATCACGTTTATTGTTTGTGAAATCTTAGCTTTCGTTGATTTTATAATTGGGATATATAATGTCAATGAATTATTTTATCTCTTACAACATTACATCATTCGAACAAAAAATTCGTGCCCAAAACTTGTATCTTCTTTTCAATTTAAAAAAAATGATTGTTAAAAAAAAGTTTATTTTTATATTTCGACATAATTAAATTGTTTCGTTTTATAACATTACGAGATACCCATACGGATTAACATATGCTTGTGAATACATTTTAATTTACGTGTAATATACTATTATTTTATATTTATTATATGAATATATTTTTTTGGTAAAATTTACATTTATTTTATTCATATAAATTATTGCCATTTTATAAATAATTTCTAAAAAAGTTATATGAATATATTTTAAATATAGGAAATATACGTGTAAATATATATTAATTTATAATTTTTATATACATAACATATATTTTTCGATTGAATTTATATTAATTTTATATTTTATTCATATAATATACTGCCGCTTTATAAATAATTTATAAAGAAAAGTTATATGTAAAACATATATATGGATATATTTTAAATATAGAAAATATAGGTGTAAATATAATGTATGCATTTTAATGTATACGTTTCATATAAATGTAATATATTTTTGCGATACAATTTCTATTTTTTAAATATTTCATTCATATAACTTATTGCGGCGTTATAAATAATTAATAAATGAGTTATATATAGAATATATATATGGATATATTTTGAATGTAGAAAATATATGTAAAATATTTATTTGAAAATATACTTTTGTCCATATGTTTAGATATTTAAATTACATTTGTTAACGTAAGTTAATTGAAAAGAAAACAAAACGATGTTGTAAAAAGGAGTTCTAGTTATGGTGCAGCGGACAAAACGGAACTTGAAGCAACGGATAAGTGGCCGGTTCGCGAGGCAGGTGTAAGGTCCGAACTGGAAAAGGGACTGTAGGCGTGCGAGCCACCCAGTAGTCCTCGGAAGATTCTCCCTTTTTGTATCACAGTAACGCTTGCACGTTTTTACACCCAGGCGTGCAAGAGCAGCTGAACCTACGCCACCTGAGTATTTAACATTAACATTAAAAACAGAGACCCGCTGCACTTTCAAATTTTCTCACTCGCCGGTGGATGGAAAATGCCAAAACGACTATAATTGATTGAAACCGTCTCCCTTGTTTTACTCCGCGTTTCACTTTCTATGATACTCAACAATTTTTTTAGCTTCGTCATTGCCAAATTGTATTGCCCTAATTATCATCAAATTATGATTGATTTAAAAAGGAAGTGACTCTTGACGAAAACATTTTCTATCATCCACTTAGTAAAAAGCACAAAAATTTCAATTTACAAAACCTTTTGTTTTTTTAATCAATTACTCAAAAAGTAATTCAACATTAATTTAAAATAATATAATCTATCATAATATATAACATAGTAATTTAAAATGAATTATATTTAACAAAAATTTAATGCATTTTATTTAACAATTTTTTTGAATTTCAATTGAATTGAAAATTTGGTTTGAAGATGAAAAATAAAAAAGAGTTGTCGAATAATGAGAGTGATTGTTTACAAATGTAGGAATGCAAGATGGGAAAATTAATGAACAACTTAATCAAATAAATTTAAAATGAATGAGTTGAATGTAAAACTGCGGCATAAATTAATAGTAAACTAGAAAAGTTGTATAATCAGGTAAACGTTGAAATTAATAGTACCAGCTGACGACTAATACATGAAATTGTATGTTTAATTACATACAATTATGGATAATGTACGTAAATTTTTTAAGTGAAATACGATCACCAGTACCGAGTGATGCATCGTATGATTTTAATCATCAAATATATGACTTGAGGAAATTAATTCACGTGCCTATGAAATCAGTTCAATCTTCATACTCCTGGGCTTTGCTTTGTTAATATAAAAATCACTTTGCATATTTTATTTCGACTAATGGTGTACTTGATGAAAAGAAGAACAGCTTCGTTTTATTCGCTCGAATATATAAAATTTACAATTTTATCACATTTTTATTTTTTTGTATAAAAACACTCGGATGGAAAGACAACATTGAAATTAAGTTACTGATTAAAGTTCTATTAGAATTTAAAATTGAAGTTCAAAAGTAATTCGTTTTGAATTAAAACTTAATTAATTGTCTGGACTTTGTTATCAACAATTTTTTTTAATTGCCGAGATTGAATTATTGATAATTCCGAAATTGTCAGCATTGAGGATGAATTAAATTTTGCTGTAAAGTTTGGAACGCTGTTATTTCGAAGATTTCGTTGATACGCGTAATATAAATGTAAACGGGGAGTCAAAAAAGTTAACATTAGTTATTTTCGCGCCCATTGAAAAATTCCTCATATCCATGAATCACTTAGGTATGCCATAAGGCCGCTTATCATATTTTACGATAATGAATCACAAGGTATTTCATTAGCGCACTGGCCGTTGCTCACAGGTGCGTTGCATCTAAACGATTAGCTGAACTGCCTGATAAATGAGAGCATAAGATATTCATTATCAACTTGAAATTGTTTTTTAATAATATTCAACACTACTTACTCTTTACATTTGCATACCCTTTCATGAAAAAAAATCCCTTTTTTCTTTCAATTTTCACTTTTTGACCTTTTTAAATCAAATTTATACCCATAATTGAGTGAACATAACCTCAAATTGAGGTTAGATTCGAATGAAAATTTAATTTAGGTTGACCGTTGTTTATTTATTTTTCATTAATATTTACTAACATATTAAAAGTATAATGATATGACACAGGGACAAAAATATACGTGTAAAAATATTATAATTCTATATTTTTTTAAAATAAATATAATATATTTTTTCGATCAAATTTATTTATATGATTTATTTCCGTTTTATAAATAATTATAAATGACTTATATCTTTAAATATATTTCAAAATATATTTCGTAAAATGATAATAATAGAATATAGTTTTATTTTTTATATGATATTATATAATAATATACAATATATTTTCAAATGTTCATTTTTTCGATAATATTAATATTTATATTATATTTTATTCATATAATCATAAAATATTATATAATAGAATCATATTTATATGGATTATTATATGTCATTGTTATAAATTAATTAGTTTATAAATTTATAAATGATTGATGTCATTATATATGACTCATATATCAATATATACGGATATATATTTTAAACATAGAAAATAAACGTAATATATATTTTGAAATATATTATTTGCCGTGTGGGTATTGTACCATCAACAGTCCCACCTTAAAAATATTAAGATAACATGTTTTAGGGTTAGGTTTCAAATAAAAAGGTCAAGACATCATAAATTATGCCAATTTTACTTTGATGTTGCGTTCGATTTAAAATCACCTGATGAAACTTTCGGTACAAAACATTGCAGAGCAATAAATAAGCAGCAAAAAAATGATAATTGGTTGGCAATTTGAGTCGGGGTACGTACACCTTTTCAAGTGGTCGCGGTGTAATTGCACTATAATTGCATAATGTGGAGCAAAAAGTGTCCCGGACCGAAAATGGCATAAGTCAATCGAGCCATAATTCGTACGATTGATATCACCTGCTTCATGATTTTCCTTACATGGTTTTTGGCCCGCGCGTGTCCACGAAAGAACGTCGGGCTTCTTGCAACGTCGATCATCCTGTCTCGTGGCCCATTTCTTTGTGTGCATTGGCGTCGCGCGCCTATCACGAAAAATATAAACGTGCGTGCAAGTGCGACCGAGTCCTCGGATCAGGTGAGTCGACGATTCACCTGCCCCGACCGGGCAGCTGTGCAGGTGTAAATCGCTCCGACTTTTGTAGACGTGCAAGTACCGGACCACCTCTTATCTCGCCCCGAGACATCCGTGTTCTAACGTGTCCTCCACAGCCAATGTGTCTTTTTCACATTTTGACAATTCTCCTTCCTGCATTTGTTTCTTCAATTCACAAACCAAAACCGACACAAATGAAGAACAATGTCTATGAATTGTTTGAAATTTTAATTTTTTCCTTCTCTTATAGCGTAACTTTATAGTGACGTTAATTGTGACACTTTAAATTGAATGTAACATGATCAATTTTGCAATAATAAAATTAGTATCCGTAGTTTTTTTATTAATTACTAAATTAATTTATTTCAATGTTAATTTAATAAAATGTTTCTGACTCTATTAAAAAGGATCATATATTGTCCATACATGAAACATATATTGACAATATACGATCAATAGGTATATAATCAATATATTGCATTTTTTCGGAAATTGGTAATGTATTGCCAATATATAGACCGTATATGAAAAAAATACTCAAATGTGTATATGATCAATATAATGTATTGTTCCATATATTATCAATAATATATTGACAATCTATTTTCAATATATTATTATTATATTATTAATATATTATTATAATATGTACATTTATTCGCATATAATATTTTCTATTGTTGCTGTCTGAAGCAGGAACATAACCTCAAAGTAAGGTTTTATTTAATCCTTTTAATCTTTTTTTAACAATAATACACTGATAAAAAAATATGTTAATTTTTGACTAACTTTCAAGCAATCAAAAAGTAAACAGAGCAGACAAAAACAATTAGATTTATCAAGCAGATTTTGCTTAAAAAAAAAAAGAAATTTCAAATGTCAAAAAAAAGTCAACTTCAGCAAAACAAAAAACAATCAAAAAGCTAAACAAAAATTGCTTCGTAACCGAGAGATTAAAACTTACAAAAGAAAAATTTGTTTCTGCTTTTTTCATTTCATTTTTATAGCTTTTGATAGTGCAGTTTTCCTAATATTTGAGTCACGATAATTCTTATATTATAATCAGTTCTATTGTTAAGCTGCTAAACTATAATACAATAATTTGAAATTTTCTCTTTCAGTTGATTTTCTATTAGTATTTTACGATTTTGGAATTTTGTAAAATGACTTTTTCATGTTAAGATAAGTGACTGTTGAAACCCGATAATTTAATCAGATTAAGATAATTGTAACTAATTTGGTTGGATGCTCGGTTTTACCTGAAGCCACAAATTGAACAATAAAATTTGAAACAAATTATAAGGAAATTAAAAATCATCATTAAAATTCGTTGACACAAATATTTTGATAAATCGAACAGCATTTCAGCTGGCGGTGTTGAAAAAACATGAATATAATATTTGTATGTTCATCAAAATTCATTGAATCGAAGGTGCCAAAAGCATTACCTGGTCTTGGAAAGTCGAGGACAAAAAAGTATTTTCAGCTGTATCTCGTAAACAGCTGCCGCGGTCTGTTAATAAATCATTTTATCGAACTGAGCCTACCAAGATGATAGAATTAATTCTTGGCATAGTTTTTTTTCTGTTAGTAACGTTAGACAGGTGAGAACATTAGACAGTCTCCGGAAAACACATCGGGAGACGTCACATCTTATTAGACTTGTCGGTTATAGGTGAACGCGTTTCCAGAATTTACTATAAGTTCAAGGTTTTTCTTTCAAGGATTTCTTTATTTCACTTTCACATTAATTTATAACATATTAACACTTTCGTTCCCATATTTTGTTGTAAATCTTTTTGTGAAAGTTCATCAAAATTATGAAAAACTTTTAAAAAATTAATTGTTGATAATAATAAGCTAGCTTTCATATTTTATTCAGTCATAATTTTATTTCAAAAAATTGAATTGTAATTTCAACCTCACTTTGAGGTTATATTTTGATAAAACGGAGAAACCGTTTTATCAAAAGTTGTTATTATAAGTTTCATGTAGAACCGAAAAAATGTGATTAATAATAATGATAATAATAATAATAATAATAACCTTACATTCATATTTTATTTAATTAAGAATAATTTCATTCAAAAAGAATTAAATTATAATTTGAAGCTCTCTTTAAGGTTACATTTTGATAACGTAGAAGCGAGTTATAAGAAAAATGTTGGCCCTAACCTAACTTTGAGAAAACACTTAAAAAAAATTCAATTGAAAGACAATAAAAAATTAATCAAATTAAATCTAACCCAAGTTTGTGATGGTTATAATGAAGAGCAGAGGAGTAACAAGACTAGTTAAGTAGATGGAACATGTCTGTTAGGATGCGAAAATGTGTACCCACTTCTCAAATTCCTCTTTAATATATAATGCCGAGATTAAAAGAAAACAAAGAAGGTATAAATATATACAGAGTTGACCAATGCGTACTTATGCAATTATTGCTTGTTGTGGATGACCGCAAGTAGTGTGTACACACGTATGTTGGCTATGTACAATATTATATACGCGCACATAGTGGGCAATCTTTATAATTACATACTCGGCGCGCGTCCCATTAGATGCTCCGTTAAAGCCGCAGCATAACTTTAACTCAACTCTTTATACTGACCAGCTCAATACCGCATCTTTTCAGATGCTGTTTATACACTTTGTAAACGACTTTCAATGCAGCCATTTTTATAATCGACACTGGAGAAAAAACATTTTATAATCGTGCCTCACGTACACTTTTTACCACTTCTAATTGATTTTTATAAAACAAAAGAGAAACTTTCAACTTGTAATATTCAAACTTTTTTTCTATAAAAAAAATTTTACTTTTGGTAATAAATAATAACGTACATATTGTAAATATTTAATTGTTGCTTTAGAAAGTTGTTGCTAATTTTTTTTTAATAAAATAACTTGACATTTCTGTTGCTAAAAGGAAAAACCAGTTAAGTATAGGGTTTACATATACACTTAATTGGTTTTTCCTTTTAGCCATAGATTTTATTCTTATTGATCTAATGCTTTTATTTTGTTTTATTTTTTCAAGTTGGATACTCTAGTAAAAAATATTATATATTGTGCATACCCCACACGGACAAAAATATATTTCAAAATATAGGCTGTCCCATTTTAAATTAACACCTTGATTATCTCGGAAATTTCGTTAAAAAAAAAACAAAGTTCGTACCAAATCCACAGTTGCAGCGCCATGTAAGTGAAATCCCTCACGAAAAAATGACATATATTTAAAATATCTAACTTTTTGCCGCTGAAAATATATTTTATATGTATTTTGACATATATTTAACCGTATATTTTCAGTTAAAATGCATAAAAAATATATTTTCAATTATATTCTCGAATATAAAATAAATATATGTTGCACAGAATTTATGTTATAAATTTTGAAAATATATATTACATATATAACTTTTTGCCGAAAATATATTTTATATATTTCAACATATATTTTTGTGTATATCATGTTGATATATATCATTTTCAATGAGGGTATCACATCAAGATTACTTAATTAGTACTAACAGTGTAGATTAGAATAATACTGAATATAATAAGATTGAATATAGTTTTAATTACGAATATAACGACGTCTTTCGTTCATTAACAGCCTAATAATATTGTTTCTCGCATTTTGTCCAGCGATAATATTGTTCATCGGTTCCACAAAAACATCATTCCCATTGAAATTTTTTTCTTATTGGTAAGTTTTTGCTCTTCAAACTGTAAATTGTTAGCACAACACATGTTGTGGATAATGACGCAAGAGTTGACAATTTTCGATGCAGTCGTTGGTTTGTAATGTAAAGTTCTGTGCTTTAATAAACATCGTAATCTCTTTTCCGAATCCCCTATGGTTCTTTCGATTGTCATTCGAGCAGGGATGAACACTGTGTTGTACAACTTTTCAGGTGTACCATCTCTTGGATTTCGATAAGTTATCAGCAACCACGGTCGAAGGGGGTATCCAGAGTCACCTGTAAAAAGCCCATAAAAAAATTAATATTCATAGTAATAATTACAAAAACAATCAATAATTCCGAAAACAAAATGAAAGAATTCACTAAGTAAATGGAACATCTTATTTGAATACATAGCGTAGATTCGTCGCATGCTTCTCTTTATCGCAGATACGTTCCATATATGCGCATCGTGAGAACTTCCCGGGAACCTTGCGTTGACATTTGTAATTTACATCCTTGAGTTGCAAATCTGTAAAAGTTACAATGTTGATGAATTATTGAAGAAATGTCAAATACATATCAAATCAAATTATTTGAAATATTAATTTTTTATTGTTACTCACGAGTTGAACATTTAGCGAATGGTAACCTTTTCGGTTAAAATAAATGTGCTGAGAGTTATTGAGATCTTCAGTGTTCGGTGGCACAAGGGCTACATGGCTACCATCAACACATCCTATCGCCGGAATTCCGTGACGTCTGATAAATCTGAAAATTACAGTGATAGAGCACAATGATAAAAAGTCATTGGTCGATTTGCGTTCTGCACGAAGCTCTTTGTAGTTACTCGAAAAATGAATCCATCGGGACATTACTTCCGGCATATTAAATGCCTCAGCAACTTCATTTATGCTACGTGACACTGATGCCTGGCTAATTTGAAAATATCGATCAAGTCCGATGTCCGCTTGATAGGCACCACCTGCGAAGAACCGCAATGCACATAGCACCTTAAATGTACATCATTTTTATTATATTTAATTAATTCCATCCAATATTAACTATAGGACAAAAACTTAATTTTTTTTTCATTAGATAGATTATTTAACATTCAAAAATACCTTGGTATCGATGTCTAATGCAGACAGGCGACTTTGCTGAACCATGAAAGGCTGGATGGTGTTTATCAACTGCCTTGCAGTCGGTTTGTCAAGCCGGAAAATTTGTTCGAATTTTTGATTATTTAAATTGAATGCGTTCTCACGGTGATTATAAATTCTTGGTAGAAGATTTCCTGGCTCATCCAGCAGTGCTGCTGCATTCATGCCGGCATTAATTTGTAACTGAAACATTTTTATTTTATTACTTGTATTTTGTTAATGCAAATACGTCAAGAAAAATATATCAACAAAAAAACTATTCAACAAAAAATACATAAATATGTTCAACTATTATAAAAATTATCAGTATTCTCGACCTATTTTTTATTTAATAAAACATATCCAGCTCATTTTGAAGTGCATTAATTTCTGACAAACTATATTTAAATTTACTTTATAAATATTTAAACAATAAATTTGGATAATATTTACCTCTTGTTTTTGTCAAAATGTCCTCTACGTTGTTTTTTTTTTTTTCTTAGGTTATGTAGCAAGCACTTTTACACCGCAATGAATATCGCTACGATACGAACAACTGTTGCCAACTGATAGCTGGTAAGGCTACGTGTATAGTTGTTTCGCGACGTGTCGCGCCGCAACAAACTCGAGAATAGGCCCCCCTGTTGGTCAATCTGCTTCCCCATTCTGATGCCCATGCATTAAAGTCTCCTGCGATTATTACAGGTCTTTTGCCTCGGAGTTCGTTCGTTAAATCATCCAGTGTATTTTGGAAGTCATCGAGAGTCGCGTTCGATGAGGCGTATACGCTACAGATGAATATATCTCTCACCTTGATCCAAACAAACCCAGCTTGTTTTCTCGTTTGTACCTTCTGGATGGAGAGACCTTTGCGCGTCCAAATAGCTGCTCTCCCGGAGGAGTCTGCTGACCAGGATCTCAAGTCATTGATGTTCCGATATTGTTCAAAGAATATGGCAATTTCAATGTTCAATTCACGGGTAGTCTGCCAGAAGATGTCTTGGGCAGCTTCACAGTGGTTGAGATTGAGCTGAAGGAACCTCACCTTCTTTGTTTCGTTGCATCTCGAATCGCCTGCTGGTATTGAGGGCAGTTGTAGCTACCAGTGCGATAATTTGCATTTTCGTCATCCTTGCACAATAGGCACTTTACTTCTGTCACCTGACAGTCTTCGGCTTTGTGTGATGTAGATCCACACTGAAAGCACATCTTCGTGCGATCTGGGTCCTTGCATTTTGGACCCAGGGGCCAAAGCCGAGACCTTTTTAGCAACGCTTAACCACGTTTTTTTCTCCCAATCTGCTGTACACCCAGCCGAACCTCAGTTTACCCTGGGTTAGCAGCTTCCAACAAAGGAGTCCGATTTCCGTGTCCAATGGATACTTCCTAATCAAGGCTGCAAGGGGCTGGCCACTTGTCATATGCCGCAGTATCATATCGCATTAACAAATCAGTCTCGCAAACCATCAACGAGGCACTCCCAATGAACTACGGTGCACATCCTGTCT
>JAAMPD010002764.1:0-13110 GCA_025266255.1 Trissolcus basalis
CTAGTTGCTTATACAGACTTACTTTTTTTTTTTTTTGAGTGTAGTTGTGATACATTTTCACACAAAAATGAATAAATTTAACATTGCATAGCTTTCGCGAATAATATTGTGAAATTTTCAATACATTATGATATTTTTCATAATTTGTTATTGAAAAAACTTATACGCATGTTCATGATATTATTTAGATAGAGGAATGTTGTATTTTCTAAAATAAACCAGAAAAAATATTGACAAAAACAATTATTTATTAAATCACAATTACCCTGTTTGCTGTCACACATTACCCTGACTATGGTGTAATGTGTGACGGATAACAAGATACAAAAAGATGCACTTTTATCTATAAGAACAATAAAAACATATTTTTATACCTACGGAATGTATAAATAAGATCTTGAACAATATAAATACGATGTTATAACAATTAAATCATCATTATTCTTCGAATGGAATAACGTCGAAATTCAACTTTGTTTTTTCTGTCACATTTACCCCGGTTGACCCTGTATATAGATATATAGAATAAAAATCAATCAATGATAGATTATTCATTATTCAACATTATCAAGAAAATTCAAATCAAATTTCATTATGACCTGTACCAAAAAACTTTTTCAATCAAATGAAAAAAAAATTATTACATGTTTAACTTACTGTTTATAAACAATACTTGGATATAAACTCTTATATTAGACTCTGTTTATATTATATTAGAAAATTTTTGATTCTTTCAATTTATTATTTTTTATAAAAAATTAAAAAATATTGCTAGTTAATGTGCTGATGAAACGACTTAAAAATGTAATGAGCATTGATTTATTTAGACTACAGTTTAGCAGCAATGTAAGGAAGACAAACAGCGAAGTATGTATTATGAGGTTAAAGTGAAATACACAAGTTCAAGAAAGGTAAAGAGCGCAAGATAGTGCTTGGCGAATGAAAGCTGTCGGTAAACGGAAAGAAGATGACTGAAGATAGAAGGGAAATTAACGATTCCATTTTTCCCCTGTTTTTAACGTCACTTTTACTACGACTCAGTACTTTATATAGATATACAGGGATAAAACATCGTACTTTGATTGCAAAAATATATAATAAGACGCTTACTAGAATTTAAGTAATATAATAATATATAATACATTTATTTTATCAGAACATAGTTGTATTCATATATTTGAGATATTACATATCTACTGATCATTTTTATACTATAAACATTTACGTTATCAAGTTTCATCAATTGAATGAAATAAAAAACAAAAAAATATTCACTTCATAATATATTTCAAAATACATTTCAAGTTCAAAAGTCAGTAAAAATATAAGAATAACCAAACTTATAAAAAAATAATGGCTAATTAAAATTCTTTAAGAATCTTATGTCTGACATGTTTAAGGATTGTACTACTGATTTTATGCGGGAAAGATTCTTTAATAGACAAGAACCATTGGTAAATAAATACATTGCTTGTAGATTTAATTAGTACAAATATCTTTACACAAATAAAAGTTATTTAGTGGTTTTTAATTAAAATTATAACATTTCAATATTTTCGTTTATGATACTTTGGGTTTTTAAATTATAATTTTTTTGCTATTGAGATAAATTTTCAAATATACTACATCAAAACTAAGGTTTCCTAGTAAAAAGTATCATACATTGTGTACATATATATAATTTTTAGCAAATCATACACATAGCTAATATATTATCAATATATTAGCAATATGTGCACGGAGAAAAAACATATTATAAGAATTACTATAACATATTGTAACCCAGACATATCTTACACATCTTGTAAATTATCCTTTAAACTTATTAGATTTTTTATTATAATTACAGTAAAATTTACAACATCATGTAGTAAAAATGATTAGAAAATTATATTTAAATTTGTCAAAAGCTACACCATGTATCTTGATTACAATAAGTTATAGTAATTTTATTGATAAGTTTAATAATTAATATAATATGTGTTTTCTGCGTGTAATTTTGTTACATCTTTTCATTTATGAAGAACTTTTTCTTGGTTGAAGAAACTTCCTCTTGACTGAAGAGATCGGTTCTGTGAGTGAAGAGGCAAAACTGAAATATGCAATGACCCAGAATGCAATGGATAGTGACGAAAAGCTTGAGAAGGGAAAAAAAGCAACGGGAGGAACGAGAGTGGAGGGCCGAGTTTGGTGATATTTAGGGAGTCGTGGAGAGCGAGCGTGTAATAACTCGAAAACGGGATCGCCTACCGATTACGTCGAAATTGCTTGCAAACATTCAATATCGACTCGCGGTAAAGGCCCCATGGCACGAAAATTGGCGCTGTATCGGCTGACTGGATTGTTGCCGCTGCCGCTACACGGCGCGCTGCAGTGACAGGATTGACGTCCGCTCGAAACCCAACCGTAATCACCGATGATTGCCTTTGATTACGCGTAACGGTCAAAGCACGCCCGAGAATTTGGAGGGCCACCGACCGCTCTGCCCCTCTCTCGCTCTCGACTGTCACTCTCCCGCCACAGTCTGCCGCGTCCTTCCCTCCTCGTTTGTGTTTCATTTTTTATTCCTCTTTTCTTTCTTTCTTTTTCTTTCATCCCAACGTAATCGGCCCAACTTGGCCTCTCCTGAATGCACTCACAATATTTCGAAGCGATTGGCACACGCAAACTCCTCGTTCCAAAACCGTCACTTTCCTGGGCCTCGCGGCTCGCATTCCAGCTCGCTGTCCTTTCGAGCGAAATTGAATCAAAAAACGAACACGACCCTACCGTAAGACCAATTTTCGTATGACTCATGAGCGTGCTGCAAATATTTGCGAGATTAGAGCACGAGATAAGGGGTCCAGCGATGAACAAAAAAATATCTGCCCAAGTGAACTTTGCTTTTCACAGAATTTTGACGGTAAAATATTCGTTGCAATCATTATATCGAACATGCTTTTTCGTCTGAAACAAATTGCTAATATCGGTTGGGCATTAATTTAAAAAAAATTACATCAAAATATGAGTTTCATGGAAAACAATTTGAGAATTTTTTTTTTGTAATGTTTTTTTGGAAGGGTAGAAGTTCATTCATGTTTTGCAAAATGAAATTTTTGATTGAAGTTCAAGTTGAAATCTGAGATGTGATGATTTTTATCGTTTGGCATAACTGTTTTTCCGTTTTGATATTTTTTGCAAAGTGTTTGGACTGATGGCTAGATCAGAAATCGGTTCTCGTCAATCTCCAGTAGTGCATGCCGTTAATTCTTTTTTGACTGATGTTTGCAACAGGTAAATTATTGTTGATTGTAAAAGAAGGCGTGTTATTAAACGTTCATAGACATACGTTACGTTTGAGGATGCGTAGTTTTTGCAGCCTTTTTGTGTAAAATAATAGGTTCAACAGTCAAAGAAGTTCAGAGCGCGGGGAGAAGGAAAAAAAAAGTATAGCATTTTTTAGGTGCCGCGTTAACACTCTAATAACTCTCCGGCACGAAATAACACTTAATTTCAATAATGTTTTAATGCTAGGATGCTCGAAGAGGTCAATGTTCTTGACGTATTATTTATTATCAGCTCGACTCGCCCTCAAACGATTTCTACTTTGACCTGGGCGTTTGAGAGCGACTGTCAAAAATTTTTTGCTAAAACCCAACAATTCCCTAAACATCTTTCAACTTCTTTAAAAAAATGTTCATTTAATTACCATATACTTTGTAACCTCCTCCGGGGCATTATAATTTTCGACATTGCTCCAAAACAACAAACAAAAAAATTAGAAACACCAAAAGCGATGCATGAGGCAAAAAAAATGTGAAAAGAAAAAAACTTTTAACAGAAAAAATTTAAGGCGGTGAAAAAAAAAATTTTTTTTATTTTTCTTCAAGATTTTTGAACTAAATAAATACACGAGAGGATAGAGGAAGAGTTGTTTTAAGGCTCTGCAGTGCCTAGGTTATAGTCGTGGTCGGTGCACGGAAAGCCAGTAGGTTCAACGACACGCCTTGCCTCGGTTGTAAGCAACCTGGCGTAGATTCGCTCGGTTTGCTGGCTTTTGATATAAGCCACTGTATATTTCCATTCGAGTCCTGCGCGACCTTGCGTCACTATAACTTCAATCTTTGACTTGAATCACTTGGATTAATCTCGGCGCTGGAATTCTCCGATGGGATATTATCGGTCAACAAAGCTCTTAGAAATAAAATACGTCATGGGGTTTTTTTTTGGGTTCCACACTGTGCCAAAAGTTTATTCAAATCAACGATCCACTCAATTCTGATCCTGATATACTCACTGTTGATAATTTATGTTAAGTAAACGGTGCTTCTGAATCTCCTAAGACACTAATTTATAGGGCAGAAATAAAGTTTTGCAAATTATGACGTTTGTAATAAATCAATTGAATTTTGTATTTCTATAAAATACGAAATTTATGGAATTAAATTTTGTAAATCTATATATAAAAATATGTAAAACACTTGAGTGAAAAAAAATTGCTTGTTTTAATTTTAAATTTTAAATCAATATTTTTAAGAAAGAATTATAGTTTTCAAATTCTAATTTGTCGAACATTTATTTGAGTTTGGAACGTCTGAGAAAATGAGTGTCTTGGATGAAGACACGTTTTGTAGTGATGTTTATAAACTGCTTCTGAAATCACCGAATTGAGACATTTTTTGTAAACTCGGCACTTAAAATTTGGTACTTTTACAAATTGACGACACTTTTGCAAATTGAAGACACTTTTGGGTGAAGCTTAATGGACATGTTTTGAGGTGAAGCAGGCAAAAAAAGGAGACATTAAAGATTTTATCAGACGAATTTCATTGAACCAACAACATTAAAAGATAATTGTGAATTGTTTTGTTGAAGTCGAGATGAAATTATGCCGTAAGAATACAAAATTAGGATAAAAGGGGCAACGGGAGAGGGAGAAAGAGAGAGGTGGCGGGAAATTTAAATTGAAATTAAATTTCGCATTACGTCGGGTAATTTTTAATATCGGAGATGTCGGATTACGCTTATGTGGAACGCCAACAATTGGCTCCTATAACCGCGGGAGCCTCCACGAAATGCGCAGCGGGCGATCTCTCCGTCTCGCTCATTCATCCCAAGTGGTTCTCGGTCGATGCTCGCACAACCAAGTCGAAGTAATCTTGGCAATCGCTCCGCGCTTGTAATAGCTTCCTGCCCTAATTGCTCGTCATACACTCATTACTCCGTTCCATGTACCTTATTATCGATCGCATACGCGACGTGTCGCATACGAAATTCGAGCTACGCCGCCAGGACCAGACGCAAACCCACCTGAAAAACGTCCAAACAAAAAGTCAACTGACCAAATTTACTATTCAAATTGGCAATAATTTTGTGCCCTCGCGATAACATCGGTCGCTGAATTTCAAATCACTAGTTTTCAAAATATAAAAACATGTTTTCATCAGATAGTTTTAGTTGTAATATTGAACTTGTTTTGTTATACAATTATTATCTCATTTCATTGTTTTTTTGATTATTTAGAGTTGTTTTTACAATCAATTTCAAAGTACAAAAATTGTACAAAAAATTAAAAAAAGTTGTTGTTAGATTTATTTAACAATTATTTCGTTTTTGATCTTGATTATTCAAAATTGATCACAGTCTATAAATATTAGATTGTAAACTTTTTAAAAAGTGAAATCCTGATTCTGGAATGACCGAAACATTTTGTTTTGATTGTTGGAAGATAAAGGTGATTTTTCATTTTTTACCAGAAATTATACATTTCGTCCAAACGTAAATAATACAAACAATCAATAAAACCAATAATCAACTCTAAATTTGCACAGTGTAAAAAAATAATAACAATAAACCATTTTATCAATTTTTAAGAACTGATAGTGACAAATTCCGTTTCGTTTCAGTTCGAGCCAATTATTTTTATTTATTAAGAGGAGAGGCTTGTTATCCTGGACACCGTCGGCTCAATTCTCGACGGCTCTTGTTGACACTCGTGTCGAACATTCGTTACTTTATTTTTGTCCCTGGCAATGACGAGATAAAACTGGCCGTCAAGTTGCAGGTCGTTAGGCTCTCGAGAGTTATTGACCTGTGATCTGCAAAAGTTCTGCCATTTTTACCACCTTCGTGCCAAATCGTTACCGTTTTGAAAATCATAATTATATTCATCATTCAATTCTAAAGTTAATGTGCGATCGCAACTACAGATAAGCTTAGAAAAAATGAAGAAAATAAGAAAAAAATTAACAATGCGATGGAAATACCCAGGCGTGTGTAAAATTACATCTTGAAAGGTCAATCGTGTGAACTTAATTAGAATTTATGGACAGAAACTTGAACTAGTGTGCTGGTCTGTGATTGGCGGGTCGCGCGGCCTGTATCAACACGACGAAATAATTTATCCGGGCCGAATATATATAGGCGAGCCCTAATTATTATAATTGGTGAAAATATCGGGGAATCAGTCGAGTATCTGGGCGGCCAAATACGCGACCGCTCGACGTGTTTTCGTCCAAATGTTATTCCCAAAAATCAATACGTCATTGGCTGATAATGAAATCAATACGTTCGGTCTGCGATGCAGAGAGGGGTTTATCATCGCGGTCGCCATTGCAAATTGCACGAAACATCGCGGTACGTGAAAATTCGCGTCACTTGTTTCAATTGGTGGGAACAAAAATTTTGTACGCGAACAAAATTTTTTAACGAACGGGGAGACAACATCTGAAAAACGTCAAAAGGTGTGAAAATTGTGAAATAATTAAGAGAACGTTATGTACCGATGTTGTTAAACGATTCGGATAATGAATAATGCAGAGGAATAACGCGCGAATGAAAGTTTAATAGTTAAAATAATTAGGACAATATTGTTTTCCCTCAAATAAATAATATTGAATTTATCGATAAGCGAGCACTGCTTAATCACTTGAAAATACACGGTAATAATAATGTACAAACAGCGCGCGTTTATCTGATGTGTTAAGATTAATTTCTCTACTTAACGGGCCATAAAGTTACACCAAACTTTAATTTATATAGATTGTAAATCATTTTTTATACCCGCGGTTTATTTTCGGCTCGGTTGTGAAAAAAGCACAGGTCGCTGGATTGGCGGTATAAACTGTGCGAATTTTTATTATTGCGTGTAAATTTCGCATAAAAACTATTATTAACTTGCATTCATTTTCACAATCGACACGAGTGAACGAAACAACAACAACAAAAAAAATCAACCCGACACAGCCACGAGACGGCCCGCTAAGCCGCGGATATTAAATGAAAAAATTTTATGACTGTCATCAGCTCACTTAATGGTGCAACATTATTGCAAAATGTTGCAAAAAGTATCAGATCGCTATTTATCTGCGGGATAATGATAAATTGTATATTTGCCTTTGGGAAACAATTTTGCATGAAGTTTACAAACTATAAAATACGAAAATGTTACAGGTGGAATGTTAATAAAACATGACAAGTCGAAATTTATCATCCAGCTTTTTTAATTCAAAATAAATTTATTTTCAAACATTCATATTTCATTAGTCATTTTTTAATTACCATTTTTCATCTATTTCTCTCAAATCTGATTAATTTACGCTCAAATCTTTTGTTTATTCTTCAAACAAATTTTAAAATGCGTAAATTTTTAACCAATATTTTGTGGTATTATAAAAATATAAGTATATATTAATCCGCAGGGACAAAAAGATACGTGTGAATATATTTCGATTCTGAATTTTTCATATGAAATATAATAAAAAAATTCTTCGATCAGATTTATATTAATTATTATAATAATATTAATCATCATTTTATTATATTCTTAATATTTCATATATATTATTATATTAATTAATAAATAACCAATGAAAAATATAATATTAAACTATTATATTAATATATACTAATATATTTTAATATTATGTGAGTATTTATTATTATATTATTTTTAATACCATATATGACTTATACAGTTATATTATATATTTTAAATATAGAAAATATACGTTTGTAACATTATTTTTTGTTCATGTGAGTAAGTGTTTATCAAAAGGTTTTTTGTTTATCAACGTTTGTCATATATGATATATATAGATATATATATTTAACATGACCAGAGGGAAGAACCATAGACAAGCACTTTGAGGTACCGTCAAAATGATATTTTGATGATGCGTTATTAGGAGCAGGAGATTGCGCTGCAGTTGCGGCAAGCCTAACGATCAGAGTGATAATGCCAAATGAAAACGAGCGACGCTCGTACACCCAGCGCGGGCTAATCAATATTAATGAACGGAATAATACAACCGAAATGCGAGATGCAGATTTGCGCCCGGATTTCGTCTGTCCGATCTCGACTAATAACAGCCTCTGAGCCGTTCGCCTTCATTCTTCATACGCTGATATTTGACAGCCGCTTTGACAGCGCAAACCAAGTCGCGCCGGTTTGCACCGTTGCCTCGCATTTCAGCCGGGCGTCTGCGGAATTATTGGATCTGCTATTAGAGTTTGTTGATTATTTATCGCGCTGTTGACTTCGTGATTCAAACGAGAGTAATTGACGTTGCGATTATTGCAAAACTCAAATTTTCCTCCGGCCGGATCATGAATTCCACTTTGTTCAAATTTCACATAAAATTCATCCAAAAAGCTTCCCTCATTTGAAAAATAATAATAATAATAATAATAACAACAAAATATAAATACTCAAAATTTAAATCTGAAAACAAAACTTTTCCATTTAATTTTTCAAGTCAAAAATTGGTTTAGTTTGAAATTATCAACTGGCATATTCAACCGACTGTCACAATTACCCCAGCTGGCTCAGTTAGAAAAGAATGATAAAATTGATCTTATCAGAGATGTGTGCAACTTTTTCATACCAATAATTCATTGTTCTTTTTTTATCCTTTTGCAGGTAATGTTCGAGTCAGATAAAATTGTTCTGACAATTGACTGAGTTAGGAGCGACGTTGGAACCGATCGGTGAATGTAACAAAAGAGCGAAACGAAAAATTGAAGTAAGACAAAGACATGGAAAACGAGGCGTAAAAAATGGTGCTCCTGCAGGGGCGAGTGAAACGCTCGGGCACAAAGTAAAATACAAACCGGAGGGTCAAAAATCTCCGGGGGGATCCGCTCCGCGAAATCTGCATATCATGGAGGTTCGTGTACTCGATTAAAAATGGTCACGTTTTTTGTCTCCCGAAGCCTTTGCTTTTTAATCTATTTTTTGCCCCGTTTATCTCATACACGACAGACGTATCCGAAGGAGCACGCACAAAGGCACCCTCGGATCCGACAGGGGTTAAGCCGCGGCGCTTCTGTCGTGGCCGGACAGCGCCAAAAAAGTCTACCTCGATCCAGCCATTCAGTCGCAAGAATATTCAAACCTAGCGCGATATCGCTACCGAAAAACACTCGTCGGTTCTAATACCGTCGTCAATTTTTTTTTTTTTTTTGTACTATCCACTACTCTGTCTGTCCCCCTTGTATTTTTTATACCTTTTTTTATATCTCCCGCCGACCCCGATACCATCGCTGTTTTGTGTCACTGAGCGTACCACGCGCAAAAAACTGTTTATGCATTTTAATGCAGCGCGAGCGTGCTAAATTAAAAAAAAGAGAGGTGACTCCTTTACACTCGATTGAATTAATTTTTTAATCCACTCGCAAATCAAAAAACCCTCCGCTGTACAAATTCCGTCAATTCGCCCTGCTCTTTTTGTAGAATCAATAAAATTATCTTGCCGGGGGAGAGAAAAAATGTTGATCGGTTGTTTATGTACCGATCAATCAATTGATCATCGGAAGTAAAATAAATGGGACAGATTTTTTATGGTCGAAGAAATTGGAACTGGGCTGAGAAAATAATCCAAATTGCAATGACAAAATGAGCCCGTTTCACAAATGCCGGAGCCTAATTATAATTCTATTGACGCTGGTTTCACGTTTCAGCACCACGTGTATTTATATATTCGGTTGTAAGCATTTTTTGCGCGATTGCCAGGCTCTTTTTTTTCAGTGCGTTCGTGACCCTTTCTTTTCGCCCCGTGTTAACTCCTATCGTAGCGATCGGTTTTTTGCCTAGCATTTTTTGTTATTTCCACCCTGGCAATATGTTCGTCTTGTATTTTGCGCTCTTCCTCCAGCTGTCCAGATGAAACGTCGTATTTACATACGCGTCTATTTATTTTCGAATTATCCCCGGCCGGTGGGGGGATAATTTTGTTCAAACGCGAATCGTATAACCAAAGAGCGAATTTCAAAGCGGAGGAAAGAAATTTGAGAGAAGGGAAAGGCTATAGGAAACGACGAGATTCCAGATATACCTTAGGCGCAGTAGCAATTCGGGTTTTTGAGAGTGCTCGTCTGCAAAGTATAGAGCTGAAGCTACTCTTGAGCACGACTCGCTCTTCTGTTGCCGAACCCTCTTGTCTTCGGGCGTCTACGTTTCACGCAGAGCAAGATTCAGCCAGCCCTTTAAGCATATAAATTATTAGGAGACTGCTTCAAGAGCCACTTCCAGAAAGCTCGCCATTGTTGTATGATACCTTTGCTGGCAATCCGACCTACACGCGCTGCGTTTCACAAAATATAAAATTGTTCGGTTCTGCACGTAACAACCAGCCCTCTTTCATTTTTACGTGACATCTTTTCAATCATCCGCAAAACAGTCCAATTTTTTGTCTGAAAAAAATTGGCTACTGAATATTCATAAGTGAGTCTAATACATAATTTAAAAAAAATATTGACAGACTGATTAATAAAAATATCAGGCTTGTAATGAAAAATTTTTTTTTAAGAAGTTTTCAAGTCTAGAAGAAATAAAAATTTTTTGAAAATTGTTTTATAAACAACTCAAGGCACAATTTAAAAGAAATTGACTGATGGACTTTTCCGAAATCAATTTAATACACAATTAAAGAAAATATTAACAGACGGAGTAATAAAAAATCAAACTTAAAATAAGAATATCATTTTAAAAAAAGTTTCACTTAAAAAAACATATGTTTGTAAGACAGTTTACAAATCAACTTTGGGTACAATTAAAAAAAATTGGTCGACAAATTAAGTGATAAAACAAGATGGATTCATGATGAGATTTTTATTATAAACGAAAGTGTTGAAGAAATTTTTGGGTGGTCTCAGTTTGTTTCATTACACTTAACAATTTTTCAGTTTACAATTACCTTTTAATTTTTATCATTTGTTACATTCAGTAATATCATTTTTGTTAGATTGCAATCTACGAATTAACATGCGAAATGTAATTTAACGAGAAAGCGAGTAATTAAGTTTTGTCGTTCCGTTTGAATATGAATGGAAATAAGAACAAGTCTTCGTTTGCCTTAATAAACATAAATGTTTTCAGCTGCCAAAATAAGTCATGACACTAACGGTCCGGCGGAATAATCGATCAGGTGATAATGTAATTAAATTCTCCACATGTCCTGGTCTGATGTAATCAATTATATTTATCGAAAGTGTCTTTTTCACTGACTCAAATTATTTATCCAGTCCTCTCAACCGAGAAGAATAAAAATATTCCCTTCAATTATTAGAACCGTCAGTTTCAATAATTCACAAGACGGTCGGTACTCTACAATTATAAACAAAAATAAATCCGAATAAAATAAAAGATAAATCGCTCCAAATGATTTCCCTTGAAATATTCTGGAATTCTCAAAACCGAAAATATTTTTTTCAGTCTTTCGATGTTGCATTTTTGCCTGACAAGTGTTGATAATTCTCGTTTGAAATTGCCAACTCAATTAAAGCCATGAAAACGGTAGCGCGTTTTTGACGCGCGCATATTCAAATTTCGTTGATTTAATGGGTACGGAAATTAATTACCAAAGCGGCCTCCGGGGCTGGACGCATCGTCGGCCGTAAACAGCGTTCAATTTTGGAGTGAAAAGGGCTTATAAAAAATGTTGCCGATCGATGTGTGTATCGATGGGTGCGTGCTGTGACTCGCACGAGTGAGAGCCGATTGGCGACACTTTCGCAAGGCCCGTCAAAATTGTACATAATTGTCGTCGAGGCGGCGACAGGTGAACTGAGAGCGTGGCAAGAAACACCGTGTACGCCGCGCCAATTTGCACTTGCATCTGCCGTGGCGACAGCCGGCGTTGACGAAATGCAAATTTCGGCCGATCAAACTTGCGATCGACCGGGGAGATCGCCACGATCTCGCCAGTCACGTATATTGAAAAATAATTGCTCAAATGAATACGTTACTCTTGTTTTATTACTTTCCACCGTTCTGCAAATGTATTTTCGCTGCCAAGATAATTATAAATAATATTTATCCTTGGGCAGCAGCACAGCCATTGGCGAAACACATTTTTGCAGGATGCCAAAGAACACCTTGCCACTTGACATCAGAATGCAATCGCTAAGATAAAAACAATAATAAGTATTAAGGCTGCCGTAATGAAACGCATCTCGCCAATGATCGAAACTTGACAGGACTAATCGTACGGGCTTTTCAGATCCGGGTTGAGTTTCAAGTGATATAAATTATTCATTTCATGCATAATTGATAGTGTTAATAATAAAAGGATGGAAAAATGTATGCCTGGACGGATGGGTTAGTTTCAAATATATACATAATAATTCGGCAAAAATGTGGATGAATATATTTCAGAAGATGAAAGAATGTGATGGTTTTTGATTTTTCATCACCAGTTGTAAGTGTTTGATATTGTTTAAACAAGTTTGTTATGGAAATTGTAAAGTAAAATTTAAAGTATCAGATTACAAGACAAACTGAGAATTGTTATTAAGAATTATTACCATTTAAATTTATTCAATCGGCCGCCGTCGAGCTGAATTTATTTATAACTTTTTATTTAACATTTTTCAAAAATCATACAAAAATAAGATATGGAAATTGAAAAGTGTAATGAAATTAGTCCGGCCAACATTATTATTTCTCATAACTGTATTGAGAAATTTTTTTTTTCAATTGTTTAATATGAAACTGTTTTTTATTTAACTAGGGAGCTCCGTTCGCTGCGCTCACTGCGCCCCCTGCGCGCTACGCGCGCCAACCCCGCATAACGATTAAGAACATAAAATTTTTAAATCAAATAATTAAGAAATTTGAAATTCTAAATAATA
>JAAMPD010002765.1:0-13116 GCA_025266255.1 Trissolcus basalis
TATAATAAATTAATTTAATATATTCTGATATATATAATAATTATTTATTATTTTATTATACCTGAATAAACTTGATTATTATTTCTTTTTTTTTTTTTTTGAAAAAATCTGCGAATCGTGAAGAAATCATTTATTTTTAGTTAATTAATAGTTGTCATGTTGTAATTGTGAAAGATCTATTATAGTTTTTTGTTCAGGTGAGATGAGAATTGTGATGTTGTCTGGGGGTCAAAAATATAGTCTAATGTAATCGAAATGAAAATCAATCATTCAGAATAAGGTCATATACAATGTTGTCAATAAATATTTCAAAAAAATCAAACAATCAAAAATGACAATGAATTGAATGGAAATTAACAAAATCAATTATATAATTATTGAATCTATCTGAATCATTTTAGAAATATTTATTCGAAAAATATATCACAAAAAGTTTGATGTCAACATCAGATACAAATTTGTCAAACAAATATTTGACCAAAAAAAACTGCACAAAATTTAATATCATATTTCTTTATTTGCAAACATTAAAAATTCAGGTCAAAATGGTTGATGAAAAAATGTCAAAAACAAAAATTAAGAAACATCAAAATGCAGGATTTAAAAAGCACAGTAGCGGTTGCAAAACACATCCCTGCAACTGAAAAAACAAAAAAATGAAATCAGATTGACAAAAATGAAAGAAAAGAAAAGTGAAATGAAATAAAATAAAGGAAATAAATAAAAAGCGATATTTGTGGTTTAAAACGAGAGAGCACCTCGTCGTCGTAGATATTGTCGTGGTCAGCCATGGGTGATGGTATTCGTTTCAAGCGCGGTGTTGTTGCACTTGGAAAACAGCACAGCACCGACGTGAAACGACGAAGCCTTGCACTTGATCAGCCCATGAAAATATAAAATTTGCGACTGACGTTCAAGAGACCCTCGAAAGTCGTGCACTTGCGCCCCGGGACAATTTGGTACTGAGCGGAGACTGAGTGCTGATGCTGCGGAGAGCTGGAGCCTGCGCGCTGACGTAGCTGCGCGCAGTTGCGGTCATCGAAAATTCAATGACACGAAAAATGCTTCTTTCATTTCGCACATTCATTCCAAAACATCAAACTCTACTTTTATCGATTTCCTCAATGGACCAAAATGTCCCAGTATCTTTACTCCCTTCAGCAATATTGTTAAGGGTAACTCGCATTTCGATACAGCTTTACAATTGATTTATTCACAATCTATACCTTCGATTCCCATCAAATATTATTATGCAAAAAAATTCTCCTTCTATTGTGTAAGGTCAAGAATGGCGGTCGTTTAACTTTGACTTGATAACCAAAGCAAAAAAAGTCATAACTGATACAAACATAATACCTATAATATGTGATACACGAGACGACCTTATCTTTGCAGGATCAACCAGATCAGTGAAATAACAGTGTTCAGTGAATATTAACTCGTATAAATAAATTTATTAGTAAAATAATATTTGTTTACAATTGCAAACTGTCAAACGATACAATTGCTTTTCATCAGAAAGGCTTGACATGACCTTGTGAAAACATTATACAATCGTTCTGAATTCCTATCGATGCTTCCTGTCTGAATGGTGTCGATTATTGTTATCTGAGTAAGAATAATTATTTCTTTTTAATACCTCGAGTAATACCTTACACCATATAATTTTTATATTATATGATTTTTCATAGGCCAAACTAACTAGACGAAATATTGTTAATAATAATAACAAAAATGAATTGATTAAATTCGCACGATCATTTCTCCTGCCAGTGTGCGAAGTTCAATTTTGGGAATTCTTCGCAGCTTACAATAGGGTTTCTTTCGTTTGCAGTGAGCATGACCTTTTTCTGTAACTCGTTAATATTGTCCGAGCAATCGCAAATCACCCTGGCCAAAGTTGTTTTTCTGATTTCATCCAGTTGTTCTGAAACGGGAAAATCGAGTTGTTATCGAGCAAGAAATATAAATTAGATTTTCAGCTCTTTTTTTGTATTCTATATCATTCAAAGTTTTTTATTCCTGATAACCAAGCTTTTTGCAAAGCATTTGTACAAAATTTTTGTAAATCTATTCTAAATCTCCCCATTGTCATGCAAAATTTGCATTCATTATTTTTAAGACAAATGTTCGTTCAAATTCATAAATAAGTCGAAAAACAATTTTTGGTTTCCAAATGTTAAATTCGTTTTGAAATTTGTTCATACATTTATATAAATCACACAACAGTTAGTTAGATTTTCGCATCAAATTTCTATTTAGCATTCATATAAAATTTGCACAAAATTTACATTCATATGATTATCAGAGAAGTTATTACTTGGGAAGTAAACTGAATTTTTACTTTTAATAATAAAAAAAACTTTGTTGAAACGAGCTTCTGATGGATAAGTATATGACATGTAAATAAAATCACCGTTTGTAAAAGATCCATCCTGTCCTTCGTACTCGTACCAGTACCGATCGCCTTTCATGATTCTCTCAAACTGTTCGGCAATGATGCAAGAGAACGTCGGTCCTACCAACCCGTTCGGGACAGGTTTCTCCGCCAACGCACCGGTGTACAAGTCAATATCCTCTACGTCGTTGTATATGCGTCCGATCTCCTTGATGGATTCACTGTCGACAATATTTTTGAGGTCTCTGAAACTTCTGATCTTATCTTTAGTACAAAATTCACGCCATTTGGGGTAGCTGGGCAGTCCGTGGTCGCGACCTCGTTGAATGTTCAGAGATACTAAATCCAGACCCTTGTTAACTGCTACTCTACTTTGTTCATTCTCCGGGCCGATGCTATCTTCGAAAAGATGTTGCGACAGCTCGGCAGAAACATGAGGAGTTGTCTTCTGAATCGGAGTGATGAGAACCGATTTTAGAGTTTTGTCTATGTTGTTGGCCGAATAGAATTGATATGGATTGAAAAGTATCCTGGAATCAAATATATGATTTACAGTAGAATCTCACTTACACGACCGAGACGATGCCACCTATCTCTCGCCCAGCGAACGAAATGAGGGGAAATGACTTGAGGTGCAGTACAGTCAATCAAAATTGCATATTTCAAATGTAATTAATTATAATAATTTCAACATTTTATGATTAATTCTTTTATACACTCTTTAATATATTGTTAATGTTTGTCTAAGAAATACCTCCATACTACTTTCAAGATTATTTTATGCAAATTTGGCAAAGTATGAAAATGTTTCACGAATTCGAATTTGAGATATTTGATTTCAAAATATTGTAAAAATGCATGCTTCGTATATCTACAATGTAGATTCTACATGTATCATTTTGCTCAGAAAGCTGAATGGTCGGCTAGACAGAGTGGTTCGCTAAACGAGATTGTACTGTATTTGCGGAATCGTGCTTTTTTTATCCCCATCTCGGAAAATTGATTATGTACATATAGCCAAGATTCAGACCTGTGAAGAATAACATAATTTTCCGAAGTGTTATCAGTTCTGGCGACCCTCATGAGCCCTGGGATGAGTGTGTGAGCGAATCGGAAGGCCGAAGATGCGAAAGCATTGATTATGCTTGGATCAGTGTCCTCGCTTTCTCGTTTTCTGAAGCCAGCCTTGAGGGGTTTCAGACCCCTTGCTTCTGTAACATTATCTCCAAGAATAACAGGCAACAGTTCGTTATAGGTGATGTGCTGGAGCTGTGCGCCAACGATACGTCTGGCCTCTTGGTAGAGCGTCTCGTCGTCCCAAGTTGGGTTCAGTTTCCTCAACTCGAGGGCCACCAGGTTGTGCTGTCGTGCCCAGATCACATGCATCGCGGTCAAATGGAGATTCTCGTTGGCCCTCTTGTCCCCAGACTCGAAGCAGTACCTGCCCCTCCTGGCCTCTTTTTCGCGATTGCAACCGTCGTTGAGGTCCTTGCTGGGTGGAAGAAGAGTTGTGTTGAAATCGGTCTTCACCATGTGCAACTCTCCGCCGACTCCACATCGTAAACTCGTGGCTGTTTCATTGTCACTTCCATAAATCATTGAACCGTCGATAAAAGCAGTCACCTGGAAAAGAAGGTTTATTTTTAAATTCTATGTCGTACATTGAATGGAGTAGTTTATAGATTTTTTCAATTAAAAAATAATTAGTTGCCTGATTGAGTTGCTCTCTAGGACCCAACTTGCACTGAGGAGCCGGTGCAGATCTGACGAATTCCATGCACAAACTCTGAGAGCCCTTCAGACTGGGATCGTCCACGTCCATCTCGACGGGAAACACTCCGGGTGCATCGGGTACGACGTACAGCATGAAAGGGGTTTCCCATTCAAGCCCTGATTAATGGCTGTGGCCGTTATGTCATGATCGAGGAACTGACCAAACGCAGCCACCATCACTGTGAACGTCGGGTTCACGCTGTACTCGGGCTTGTGAGCATTCAAGCTCACTTCTTTCGCCGAAGGCAGTTTGCCATGTTTGCCTTCCCTTGGAGCTTCTATCCCATCGGCGTAAGCTGGTGGTAACAATCTCGTCAGAGGTGTGAAGGCTGATCCCCGATGGTACCGATGGTTGCATGTTCCATCGATTGTGCGGTACTTTGAAACTGTGCAGTTGATGTTGCTCAAGATCTTGCAACCATCTGCAATTGCCAATGCCAAAACTTCAAATTCGAGTTGTTTATTTTTAACACATTGAATATTTTGTTATTTTAATTTTGTCAAAGTCGATGGTGAAGTTTGAGTTATGAATTTGACGGGAAAACTAAAGTTTGATGATTTTATATCGAATTTGATATTAGACGAATTTTTAACAGTTATTGTAGAGTGATTAAGTTTGAGATAAAAAATATAATAATTGATTGTAAAACGCGAAAATTAGTGACCCTGTTGAAAAAAAACTTTTTTCGAATTTAGAAACTTCCATAAATCCATACAAAATCCTGAATGAGAATATTTCATAGAAAAATCAATTTTGAGACTCAAAATGGAATAATATATTGGTACTAATGAAAAATAGGCATTTGCAAACAAATGCTATCAAATACAGTAAAAAATTATCTAAATTCTGAACAAAAACCGCATACATACAATTTTTTCCCATTTGCATTGAATGGACTCTATTAACAGGAACCGCGTTTTTTCAACAACTGTAACCTTATAAGCACACATTATTTTTTTAATATTCTTATATGTCCGCTCAAAAAATGTTCCCAGAATTTCATACGTATATGACAATATTTCACGGATATTATAAAAATATCAAAAAGGCGGACATATAACGAATATTAAAATAATATTATTGAACATTGAAAATATCCTTCAAATGTTCATAGATTATTGTGTGCTTATAGGGAACCTATGAAAAATATACATGAAAAATGCGGTCATTAATTATGATCGCATTTTACTATCTACTATCTCGACGTTTTACATCTTGAAATATCTTCAACAATGAGAAAATCGTCTGAATCTTTTTTTAACATACTAATATGTGTATATAGTTGAGAAAAATGCATCAATTAACAAAAATGTAACAATGTCGGTAATGTAGGTCGGATATCGACTTTGACATCCTCTTAGTGATTGATTTTATTTTTTTATTTATTTATTTTCTTCGTTTTCATAAAAAATTATTAGATTTATATCAATTTGCCCAGGCTTTTTGGTTAAGAGAGTACATATATAGAATATATAGATTGCAATTGATGACTACATCAAAGTATAGTACCTTTAGGCACCCATCCGACATCAAAATGTCTGCCCATAGCGGATGGCATGCCGATTTTTTTTCGACCGGTCTCTATATTTTTGGTGGCTGCCAGTTCGCCAACCGCAGCCAGAGATAAATTTTTCGCCTTTGGACCTGTGCTCAAAGCGTATTGATGTCTTGCAGAGGGCGAAGGTGATAATAGCACCTTAGCATTAGCATCCGCAATGTATCTATCGCGAATTGCATCGTTTCCTTTTTCGATTGCCGATTTCAGTTCTTCCGGTGCAAAGAAGATGCCTGCATCTGGATCGAAGGTCAGTTGGAGGGTTACATTTTCAGGTACTGGTTCTTCGTTTGGATCATCCACAGGTTCGGTTGAGTTTGTGAAGATACTTGTTACAGCTATCAGGGCCATTATTGTTAAAGCTCTGACAAATTTTTAAATGGATAAATAACGATATGGTAAACTTTTTTCTATAAACAATAAATATGATGAATATCATTCTAAATTATTCCAATATGTAAATAAATATTATTTATGATTATTAATCTATATGAATATGAAACAAAAATTATTTGATAGAGTCAGAATAATTTGATATTTAAATAGAGTATACATTTGATAGACACAACATTACACAAATGTAGATCTGATAAAAAATTTAAACATTTCGCATGGTTTGAGTTAATCTCCAAACAATAAAAATTTTGCACTAAGATTGTAAAAAATGACGTTTAATAATTATATAAATTTCGCATATACAATAAGTAACTCATAAATTTAGTAAATATTAATTTATTATTATTTTATTATAAAATTGAAACTATATTAAGAAGTAAATGTAAATTAAAAAAAAAAGATTTAGATAATTGAAAGACTAAAAAAATTGGTTTTAATAAATGTAAACTCAATTTCGGCATTTTTACATATTACCACATGTATCAAAATTGTCTTAACTGCCCCTGAATATTAATACTGTGTAAATATTTACACACATTTTCAGCAGCAATTCTAATAATCAAAAAATAGTACAACTATTACGTCAAATTCTTTTAATAGTTTAATACGGCGCGAATTTCGTAGTAATTTTAGTTTTGTGGGAATTAGTATATAAAGGTAGCATAAAAATGAGACTATTTTTTAGTAAAATAGTTTGTTACTTGAGTAAGGAGGAATGCTGTGAAAGTAAATTTTTTCATCCACATGCTCGGTAGTTTTTTGCATTTTCATGCTTTAATCATAAAGACAGACTGACAAATATAAAAATATTTTGAAAATTATTTATATTCATTGAGAATTAAAAAAATGATTGTAAAACTTGAAATTCTTGTTTGTATTTTCTTTCTTTTTAATTTTATATGATATTCGTTAATAAAACGTTATTAATGCGTTAATCAAAATAAAAAATATATATATTTAGAAAACAATATTGGTTGAATATATAATTATAAACAATAAAATAAACGTAGTGTTGGAAATTGCATCTAGCAGATGAAATTATTGATGGAATAAAATTATGGGATAACTTACAAGAAAGCCGCAGACAAACAGCATCGTAGCTTATGAATGCGTAATTTTTTTGCTCCTATGAAGACCACTGATTTCTACATACGATTGAGATGGTTTTACCAAAAACGTTCTTTCGGTTGTTTCCATTTTTGAACTTATGGTACAGGTAAATTAAACGCAACTATTCGAACGGTACGTGAATTTCTACTGTCAAGTTCTTGCCTCTCCCTTCGTCAAGGGATTGAATTTCACACTCCCATTTCAATCCCATCATGTTCTATTCAGAAAGTCAATGCATTATAGCAAATAATATATATTTTCACGTAGATCAAATATGACGCAAACAATTTCATTTGTAGTACAATTTTGTTGCATTGCATAATGTTTATTGATATTTTATTAACTATTATTTTTTATTTATATTAAGGTAAAAATAAACAGTTTGTTTATAATAAAATTTTTGTTTCAATTTTTAGATTAAGTAAGATTTTTTATGTTCTTTTTCTTTTTTTTTTTTTTGATACAGTTTTTGAAAAGTGAAATCAATCAATTAATCAATCATTTAATTCGTCAGCAAAGTCCAATAAATTTCGATTTACTATCACCTATCGTGTATATTATTTTGATCGCATCAACTACAAGTTTATTCACTTTACGATGGAAATGTGACACTCTGTCAGATTTAGTTCACAGAAAGCATTTCAACATGCCTCTAGATTTTCTTTTTTAGTGACATCATAAATCATGCCGCAACGAATGTATTGCAAACGTGGTTATGCATACAATTTTTTTGTTCGTCTGCAAAAGTATGTATATGCACATTCATTGCACCTTTTTTCTAGTTAAATAAAATTAAAAAAAAAAACGTTTTTATGGAGATCATAACAACTTCAAGAAAAATGTGAATAAAAAATAACAGTTTCACAAATCAAGTTATTTATTCGCCCTCATATTTTATCGAAACATCCTGGTATTCTCCATCTCGGTAATAATTTTTAATGGGAGGTGTGTACAATGGCCCTTCGCATTCATACGGTAATAGGTCATTGTCAATCTGTAAAAAATGAGAAAATAATGAAGTTAAAATATCAGAAGACAACTCTGAACAAAATCAAATTGTTTTATAAGAAAACCTATACTACTTTTGTGCACACACATCTTTTAAGAAATTTAAAATCAGAAAAACATTACAGTTTAAATCTTACACTAATTGCATCCATATAAAGTTCTAAAGATTCTTCTTTGAGTTCATCCAATGCACGTTGTTGAGACATTATCATACTGTTCAAAAATTCCATTTCGATTTTCATTTGTTGAGTTCTGTATTTACACCACTCCTTTTCCAACAATCTTTTTTCGTTCCACTCAGCAACTGTAAACGGAGGCAAATTTCTCGATCGTTTACTGTAAAATAAAAACACAATTAAATGAATAATTTGCAAAATTATTGTACAAACCTTTATAAAAAAATCATGGAATATAAAGATATTTAAACCTACTTTCTTTCATCCTTTAATTTCAAAGGGACTTCATTTTCGCTAATTGGTTTCAATTGTTTAGATAATTTTTCAAGCCTTCTGATACGCTTTTCAATCCGTCTCTTCTTTCTTTCTTCACGTAAACGAATTACCATCGGATCCATTTTCTTCTTCTTTCTCAAAGGTTCAGCACTGAAAAAAGAGGTAAATTTTAAACTTGTTTTCTAAAATTTGATTTTTTAATTAAAAAAATTATCATACATTATATACTTACAATAGACAACTCGTAGTTTGAAAATGATTGATCGGTGATGTCACAATACTCCTGATACTATTCGAATTATTTATCCTGCGAATCAATTATTGAATATAAATACAAGTTAGCTCTGACAATTCTAAAATATATATAACCAAAAATCGAATCAATTAAAAATATGATTAAACGGTCAATTTTGTATGGATATCAGTTATTCAGAAAAAAACAATGTTGAATGACAATTAGGTAATAATTTTGTATAAAAGAGCAAACAAAAATACAAAATATAACCTTACTTTGAAAAGGAGCAGGCAATCCGACTGAAATTGATGGTTGATTTTGCAAAATTCCACCACATGATGAGAAGCAAATTTGAAAATTACAAAATGAAAATACGAAAATGCAGAACGCCTTATTGCAACAAACACACAATTACAATCATTTATTTTTTCACACTATGGTCTTATTTACACAATCATACCGCACACTTCACCCCCGTCACTCTCGCACTTCCTAGACCGACATGAAAAATTCCCTAATTACTAGACAAGAAAAATTATCTCTTTTCTGAGAAACAATTCAACTCGTTTAAAAAATGTCACCAAATTGAACGTTGAAAAGACATTTGACCGAATGTCAAAACGCGGTTACATTTTCAAAAACACTCAAATAATAAGGAAGAAATAATTTTTTGAGGTTATGTAGAAATTGATCTTACCGACTCAGTCAATGCTGACAACACGTCGGGAAAGATCGGTAGTTCTATATTTTGCATTACGTTGGCAGTACGATTTTAATAGGAAAATGTCTCGTATAGAATCTTGTCATCGGAGAGCTTAAACAAAATCGCCGAGTGAAAGAAGAAAAGTAATTAATTGGCCGGGCAAGTCGGTTGTGCGAGTTTCTCAAGCGAGGTCTCTTGTCTGCGATTGAGTTTGCACGAACGTTGTTTCGACTGAAGAGCCATGACGACTTTGCGATTAGGCGTTCTCCTGTTTTTCACGCTGCTGGTCATTGTATCGGGAGGTACGTATCATATGTATCTTTATACATTGAAAACAATTTGCGCACTCGTCAACGTCCAATCGTCATCTCGCATATCTCATCTCGCCAGTCCAGTTAACAAGTTCATAAATAAACAATTGTCTCAAATCTTCAAGAACATTCTCTCTCCTCTCGTTTGAACTTTAATTTTGTCATTTATTTAATTATGTTTACTTTACTTTGGTCCGACTGTTGACGTTTAAACGAGTCCAAAGACATTTCGGTTACAGAACAAAGAAAGCATTGACAGCTAATCAAATGCTACATTCAAGATATGACTAATACTCGGAACAAAAAGACGAGAGTTTATCATCAATGATAAAATGAGACATTTTGTTTGCAAACGATTGTTATATAATTTTTTGCACTGTGGTTGGCGCTTTTTTTGTTTGTTTTGATTTTTAATCTGTCTGTTGGCTTTTCAGAAGTTGTAATTGTTCATGCTTTTCAGACAACACTCAACAAGAGACTGCCAAGGATGTGAAAACAACGTCAACGCCTACAACAACCGAAATCAAATCAAATATAACAGCAGCAAAAACAACGTCAACGCCTACAACAACCATAATCAAATCAACTACAGCAGCAGCAAAAGCAACAGAAAAAATTGTGAATGCAACAACAGAAAAAGTGAATGTAACAGCTGAACCAAAAAAGCCTGAAATTGCGACAACTGTGGCTCCGGAAAAGAAGCCTGTTGCTCCGATTCTACTGGCCGGTCCGACGTTTGGAAAATGGAATTACAGCGAGAACAATCATACTTGTATAATCGTACAGTTTGCAGTGGAGATGACATTTACATACAAGACCAACGACAACAAGGTATTCCAGTCACATGTTTTGCATTCTCTTATTTGCAAATCTAATTGTTTCATTTTTTTTTTTTTTTTTTTTTTTTGAACTTGATAAAACTGACGTCAGAATTAATTACTTTACGTTTTGGTTTTTGTTTGGTTGTAATTTTGTTGGTAACTTTTTAGACGGAATCCAAGACACTGTACATGCCACCTGCAAATATGACAACGGTGCATGGCATGTGCAACTCGACCAATCAGAGCATCTCGATAGACTGGAAATCATCAATGGAGCAGGACAATGAATTCACTCTGATGTTCACTAGTCAAGATAAAAGTGAGGTGTATTCGTTGAGTGAAATTCGAGTCACAATTGACCCTAATGATTTACCAAATATTACAGCAAGTAAGTGTTATGAAAGAAGGTTAAATTTAAATTACAATGTTTCGTACTGATAGATTGGAGAGAATTAGAATTCGTTTGAACGTTGTTTTACAATTGTAATTGCATTGGCAATTTGTTTCAGATGGATCGCTGACGTTTGTACACAAGCACAAACAGTATCCAACGAAGAAAGACAATTCTTATCGTTGCTTACAAACTCAGAAGTTTAACTTGGACAAGCAGAACGATACTGAGGCGTATGTCAAAATCAGCAGATTACAGTTCCAGGCTTTTATGACAACTAATACAACTGATTTTGGACTTGGTAATCATTGTCAACAATTTGTTATTTTGAATTTAACATTGATATTTTGTGAATTATAAGTTGCTGATTAATTTTGTTTTAAAATTTATAGCCAAAGATTGTCCGTTTGACACTCCAGATTATGTTCCAATTACGGTGGGATGTGCATTGGCGGGCTTGGTTGTAATCGTATTGATAGCATACCTAGTCGGACGCCGACGTAACCAGGCTCAGGGCTACCTCAGCATGTAATCATATGTTCAGGTCCTTTCCTTCTATTGATAATGTACATCAAAAAACATTGCCCTCCCCCCTTTTTTCAAATGCAATACGTTTAATTCATTTGTAAAATTCGATTTGTATACTTGTAGTTTAATTTGAAAAAAAAAGACAAAATAATAAAATTAACATTTACGGTTCTCATCTTGCTATTTATTTCTGAAAAAAGTTGCGTCAGAATGAATAGATTAATGACATGAATGTGCAATCGGTCAACGAGTTATGTCTAGTGGACGACCGATAACCCTTGACCTCAACAGATCTTAAAATATGCGTTTTTACCATTTTTGTTTATATTCATATTGAATCATATGAGGTTTATCTATTAAAATAATATTATAATTTTTGGGGTTCTTTTACTTGTTTTAACTGATTTAACTGTTTTTAACTTTTTACAATACAAATGTTTTCAAAATAATATTTATACTCATTTTACATCATTAAATCAACTCAATTGAAAGAAAATTGTTGTTTATTCATGTGGAAAGGTGTTACATTTTATTATATATTAGTGTTCCTCTTATGCGAACCTGAATCCTTACTAAGTATTGATTTCACAAATGTTTAGGTAATAATATGTAAAAGAATAAACGTCTGAAGTTTGGGATCATTATAGAAACAAAATTGTTCAAAATATTATTCCTTTTCAGGTGTATAATTTTTATGTAAAAAACGTTTTTTATCCATTTTCTAAAAAACCAAAATATTTATGAATATCGAACTCTCCGGTCTAGTATAAATTTGGAGCAAATTGGAAACATATTTTTGGAGTTTCCTTCAGTTTTTAGCTTAATAATTCAAAGGCTGATTATTCGTTTTGCAATTATTCGAAGAATGATTTGTTTCTCTAAGCAATATTGAAAAATTCAATTTATCTACTATTTTTACTTATCTTCTTGATAACTACTGTATTTTTGAATAAATTTCTCATTCAACTAAAATGAAATGATTATATTTTAATAAAATATTACAAAAATGGGAAACTTGTGTACGTTATTTTAATTATCTTAATTTAAAATATTTCTTTACTTACTTTTTTCTCATACTTATTTTATAATTGTGTTTTTATTTGATTCATTAAAATCATAATACTACAATAAATACCAGAAAATAAGGATGTATAATTTTTACGTGTCTGATAAATTACATGAATGGAGTATATAAAGCGGTTAATTTTATTTCACAAAGATGTAACAAGAAAAATAAAAAACAATTATAAACAATTAATATTAACAAGAACTTTATTGGATAGTACAAATGATAAAAACAGACAGCCACAAAGGTGATGTTATTTTAATTCGTTTGACAATTATTTTATAAGATGGGACATACAGTTCAGCGAAATAGTCGGAACATTTTGTAATTTTGAATTATAAATCTACTAATGCAAATGTATTATAACG